>SEYY01002451.1:0-10000 GCA_009176605.1 Armadillidium nasatum
TATATATATATATATATATATATATATATATATATATATATATATATATATATATATATATATATATATATATATATATATATATATATATATATATATATATATATATATATATATATATATATATATATATATATATATATATATAGTGTTCAAACTATATTTGCAGAGATTTGTAAAAATGAAAGTTTTAAAAATCGTTGGTCTTTGTAATTGTATTATTTAATTTTTCAAAAGAAATATGTTGAGTCACTTAGCTTGAAATTTTTCTTGGCTAAAAATGTTAGCAATGTTTCCACTTTTTCTGAAAATTTCTTACGTGAGTTAATATTGACCCAAAGTACACCATCTAATTTCTTCTTTATAATGGATGACGTTTCAGTTAATACTATTGACATGGACTTTATGATCAAAGAACTTGCAAAAACCACGTCTACGGCTATTTTTTCCTATATTGAAGATTTTAAAACAGAAGATTTTGATTGGAACATAATTACTGGAAATTTTTATAAAGTGTTTATTATATTATATAAAGATATCATTACCAATTTTTTTGATAAAATATCTCAAGACCAACGTTGGGCGCCATCATATCTTTCCATTGTTTCTTTAAACCCAGAAACTCATTTTAATTCATCCCTTTTCACTTCGTCTATTCAAAGATCAAAATTCATTTTCATAGCTGAAATAATGGAAAAATTTGAGAAGTATTTTGTTGACACATATTCTCTTTATCCAGCTGAAAAATATGCTAATGGAAAGTCGGTTTGGAAAATCAGACTCGGTCAATGGAAAAGTTCACGAAGCGTCAAAGATTTATTCATTAATAGATTGAAAACTTTTAACTGGAGCGTTATAAAGACAGCCACTACCTGTAACACTTTTATTAATTTCCCTTTTGTGTTTCCTTCTACCAATGGATCTTGTACTGGTGTTAACGTTGATATATTTAGAATGATTGCAGCTAAGAAATTACTTTTACGTAAATATATCTACAAAAACAGAAGATAACTCATGGGGACATTTCATCAATGGATCATGGCATGGTATGATGCGGGAAATTATCAGTGGCAAGAAAAATATTTCCATCAACAGTAATATTTTAACTCCGCAACAATGTAAAGATTTTGGTATGTCTCATACATTTTATATTCAAAACTTTGCCTTTCTTTCAATGAAGCCATTACCTCTTCCGTCCTGGATGAAGTTAATAACTCCGTTCTCTAGAAGAATGTGGCTATTTACATTTATTGCGATTTTCGTCGTAAACACAAGTGGAATAATTTTCTTCAAAGTTTCTCACAATCAGGCTAATTCAGATAGTTTTCGCCTTCTTCTTGAGGTAAGCAATTTTTATTAAATATAGGAAATGTATTTAAAAAACTTTTATTTCATTTCTCTCTTTGTATTTTTCACTTATTATTTCAGGGGGTCCTCCAACCGCGAGGAAATCCGTTTTATAGGAAATTGGAAAGAGAATAATTTGAAAGGGAAAACATTAATTAATATATTTAAATGAAGGGGTTTATTTTTTAATGGGCATATAATTCCCTCCCCCCCCCCTCCATTTTCCCATTTAGACTTTTTAACTAAATCCTTCATAAAAAAAGATATATATATATATATATATATATATATATATATATATATATATATATATATATATATATATATATATATATATATATATATATATATATATATATATATATATATATATATATATATATATATATATATATAATATATATATATATATATATATATATATATATATATATATATATATATATATATATATATATATATATATATATATATATATATATATATATATATATATATATATATATATATATATATATATATATATATATATATATATATATATATATATAATATATATATATATATATTATATAATATATTTATATAATATATATAGAAATATATATAGGAATCAAATGAACATAAAATTTAGATAGGTTTATATCTTCCCCAAAGTCTTCGGAAATTTTGCAATTTTTTTTTTTAATTTTTTGACTTTAAGTGAATATTTTTCGATCCCCATATCTTTTTGGGATCAAACTTTGCATATATCATCCTCTAACTGTCTTTAATTGAATATAAAAACGTATAAACGTATCCCTTCTTAATATCCCTTCTGAAGTACATTCCATGTTTGAGTGGTCATATCTCAGTAACCATTTGGAATTATGACAAAATAAATACATATTTTGAATCTGCTTTTTATTTTCGATAATAATGTACAAAAAAATTTTTTTTTTTTTTAAATTAATAATAATGATTTTATTTGGAGTATCCATATGCCGCCAGATTCAAAGTCGTCCGACAGGTTTCTCATGAAAAGTCTTCTCATCAGGAACCGATTGGAATTATGGAAAACTACGGATTTTAGAATCAGCAAAGTTTTACTAAAGTATTGCTGAAAAAATTCCCCCTCAAAATAGGAAGTCATAATGTTGGAGGGTCTCATTTTGAGATTTTATTGAGTGGATATATCTCAGTAACCAATTGGAATTGTGAAAACAAATTACATATTTGAAATCAGGAAAATATTTTCTATAAATACATACAAAAATGTTAAAAAATTTTTAAAAAATATTCCCTTGTGAGCGATATGATACCAGATTCAAGATCGTTCGACAAGTGTCACTTGAAAAGACTTTTTTTCAGTAACCTTTTGAAATTATGAAAACGTAATTACATATTTGGAGACATCATAATTTGACTATAAAACTGCTGAAAAAACAGATGGAGGAAATACTTACCCCTCCAAAACAGACCCCCATACTCTTATAATTGTTTTTTAGCAACATTCCCCGATTAAGTGGGCTTTTCTCAGTAACCATTTGGAATTATGAGAAACTAATTACATATTTGGAATCAGAATAAAATGTTTAAAAATACTTTCAAAAATTGCAAACTCCAAAAAGAAAAAAATTATATAATTTTTTCTTAAAAAAAAAATTCAGGTTGTTTCAAGGTCCTCCGACAGGTCTTCTTGAAGCGCTTTTCTCAGGAACCATTTGAAAATGTGAAAAACTAATTCCAAATTAGGAATAAAACTACTGAAGGAAAAGTTTAATAAGATTCTTCACCACTAAAAGTGAACACCTTCAAATGGAGGGTCCCCTGAATTCAAAATCATTTTTCTTTACCATCTCATTTTTTCTACATCTGTCCTATTTTTATTAATCACATTTTGCAACTAAATAGTATTGAATATTTTATTTCAAGAAACTAATGAGATATTTTCTATTATTTTCCATAGATTACTGGATTAATATTTCGGCAAAATATCGGGAAGAAGAATTCATCTGTGTGGATGAAATTATTTATTGGAATTTGGGCCTTGATGATATTCATTTTAACAACTGCTTATTCCTCAACACTAGTGTCGAATTTATCGTATCCTAGCTATCCTCATATTGTTAAAAGCTTAAAAGAAATGGCAGCTAACAATATTAAGCAAGTATAACATTAAAAATGTCAATAATTTACCACAACAAATTTTAAATTTAATTAAAATTAAGAATATTTTTTCTTAATATTAGTTGCTTTGATTTTTTTTTATTCTATTTGTTTTCTAAACATGTTAATGAACATTTAAAGACTTAGAGTAGATTTATGAGATTATTAATAGATATTGGACCAGCATTGCTTTCTATTTTCCGTTGTATTCAATAACAGGCTCCTTTCTCAATTCTTGCATTCTCTTTACAGCTTTGAATCTCAATATATTCATCTTTTTCGTTTGTTTCCTATTCTCCTCCCTCTTTTTATGTACTTATAAGCTTCCCCCTATAGAGCAGTTTGGGTATTAGAATACGTTCCAATATTACCATTTCCACCTTTACCTCCTGTACATCCTTTATGCTGGAGGTTATTTCTCTTACTGTTCAGGCATTTCTCTTATTTGCAGTATAATCGCAATCACTGTGCATCCCATTTGCTTTTTCCAAAAGTATATCACTATAAGCTTCTCCCTATAGAGCAGTTTGGGTATTAGAATACGTTCCAATATTACCATTTCCACCTCTAACTCCTGTACATCCTTTATGCTGAAGGTTATTTCTCTTACTGTTCTGGCATTTCGTTTATTTATAGTATAATTGCAATCATTGTGTATCCCACTTGTTTTTTCTAATATGCCCCTACCACAGGTAAAGTATATCACTTCAGGTTGTTAACTTTCTTTCTCTTAACTTCCACATTCATTCTCCCTCCTCTCTGCTCACTATCATAATTTTTAAGTTATCCACATGCATGCCAAATATAGTTTTTTTAATTTGTTTTGAAAACGCATCACAAAATCCCTCAAATTTCATTTTCAGACACCAACAATATACGTCAACAGCTTGCAGAATGTTTTTTTTTCTGTGAAAACTTGGCACCTTCAAACTCACTTCTCATTATATTGTGTCCAGATATGCACAAAATAATATTTATTAACTTTCTTGCTTTGCTCCAATTCTGACTTCTAGTCAAGCATTCTTTGTTTTCAAACGCAGTTCTCGCACTACTTTTATCTTTCTCGCACGTGTCCAAAGCTCCTCAAAATTTACTTCACCCTATAACCAAATCATAGTTTTCCTCATAATCTTTCTCTTATTAGTTTTGAAATCAATTTATTTTAAAAATATATGAAAGCACTGTATGTTTTCTAGTTAATTGTCATACCTTTCCCCATCGACATTTTAGGTGTGAGGATAAGACTCATAGTGCTACATTGCATTGGTTCCTATTTGATTATCCAGTATATGGGATTCCATTATCTTCAATACTTTTATATATGTCTTTACAAGGTTATCAATCATTTAGACCACTTTTCAGTTTAACAGTCACCCTCGTTTCCTTAGTCCAATTTTGGAATAATAAAGGATTTTCTATTTTTCCGGGACCATGTTCTCGCCTCAGCTCTATTAAAAACCTCAAAAGGTAATCTCAAATAAACGTCCTGCTTTCCCTTATAGCTTAAATCTCTATTGTCGGCAAAATTTGAAACCAATAATAATGAATAAATTGGATGTGAGTAGCTTAATAACTTAATACTGCTTTAAAAGAAAGATTATTGCTTAACAAATCTAGTAGAATTTTTCAATGGGCTATTTACGATGAAGATTTCATAAAAATATTTTGATGTCCTTTATATGGACTTTCTAAAAAGCATTTGGTAAGTCTATTTTCTATGGTTGCTAAAAAATCTTAGTTCATAAAATATAGGGAAAAATTTCAAAATGTAAAAGATATTGGTTATTTGACCGGAAACAACGATGGGGAGTGCTCAGACTGCTACAATATCATTAGTACACTCTGGGGCCCTTTACAAGAAAATATAATGTTTACTACAAATATCAATGTAGTATTCTGAAAATATTCAATAACAGGCTCCTTCCTCAATTCTTGCATGGTCTTTGTACCTTTGAATCTCAGTATATTAATCTTTTTTGTTTGTTTCCTATTCATCTTCCTCTTTTTTATAGTCTTTTGAAATTTGCAGACGGTACTAAACTTTTAAGTAGTTTAAATTGTGAGAAAGATCATCATGCGTTTGGTCAAAAATATGACACATGAAATTAAAATACTGATGAATGAAGAAGAAACAGTGAATATGATTAAATAATAGATAACTCAGCTACAATAGTTGTCAGTGATGAAAATAATTTGAATTACTAATTAAGGATTTTAAATTTGGAAAGCAATATGATGAAGCCCTTTACTCCCATAAATTTTGAAAAATCGAAAAATATAATTCTACTTCATAAAACGTTAGTTAGATCTCATCTAGAATATGCTGTTAAGATTTAGAATCCACACCTCAAAAAGGACATTGAAAAAATCAAATGTATTCCAAGGGCTACCAAAATAATACTAGAATTGAGATGTAAATCATAAAAAAAAGAGAACTTGAGATGCTTTAAAGTTTTTTGTTCATTTGATTACCTTTTTTAAAACTTATTCAGTTGGAAAGGATATCTTAGGCCTAATTCGCACCTGTCAAACTGGTTCTGAAACCTAATCAGTATCTGCACGGATGACAAAGCCAATTGACTCATTGTATACCTGTAAAATGATAAATAAAATGATGGCATTTAAAACATTACCTAAGTTAAAATGATGACCTTTAATATTGAAAGGATAGCAACCCATTTTTAAGGGTAGCCAGCACCAAATAAGCAAATTCGGAACCTTAAGGCGTACCTCTATCAATGAAAAAGATATAATAGGCTCATTGGATACGAGAGTTGGAAGACGCAATGAGTACGATTCTTGATGCATTCATTTTGATACGGTGAAATGCTCAAGATACATTTCAGTGATCTGGTGCACTGCAGAAAATAAAAATTTGAAGATAAAATTAATAACTTCCTCCGAAAATTACAAAAACAAAATCTTCTACTCAACCATTACAGTCAACTCTTTACATCTGGTTCATAACGAGGCAATATGTACGGCAAACCCAAAACACACAAACTTAATATCTCCCTCCGCCATATCCCTTCATCTATTAATACCCCCTCTTACAATCTTTGTAAATTTTTAATCCAATACCTCGCACCCCTAACCAAAAACTCGTACACTCTCCCAGACTCTTTTACCTTTGCTAAATACATCCAATCCCTTCACCTCTCCGATTGTTATATGACTAGTTTTGATGTCAATAACCTCTTCACTATTATTCCTATTGCAGAAACTTCCGACATTATCTTTACTCCAATATACATAACCAACCCCTCCAATTATTTAAACAACTTATATCTCTCTCCGTCAATGATACAATACTCACCTTGAATAGCAATTATTACCAACAAATAGGTGGTATGCCTATGGGCTCACCCCTTGGTCCTACTTTCGCTAATATTTTCCTCTGTAATCACGAATCCTTATGGCTTAACCACTGCCCCTAATCCTTCCGACCCCTAATCTATAAACGCTACATCGACGATTGTTTTTAATATTTAATAATAAAGAACAATCAGACCACTTTCCCATTATATTAATCATCAACACCCTAATATTAAATTTTCCCGTGTAGATGAACACAACAGATCCCTTCCCTTTCTTGACGTCATGGTAACAAGCTCATCTATGACTTTACAACATCAATATATTGAAAACCAACTACTTCCTTCCTTGGCCTAAATTTCCTCAGCTCCACCTCTTAAATATTTAAACACACAACCATCATTGGAAATTTACATAGAGCCTGTGACATCTGTTCCTCTTGGTGGTCTTTTCAACTTGAGCTCGCATATCTAAAAGAATTTTTTACTTTCAACTTCTTTCCCACCAACCTCAGACACTGCCATACAGGAATTCATTTACAGCATCTATCGACCTCAATTACCTACACAAACAGATCCTAAGCTTCTAATACACCTCAAAACACCATACTTAGGCTCACTAACCCTTTCTCTTTACAAAGAACTCCATTTACTTTTCCAACGTTTCTTTCCCAAATTAATCCACGCCTTATTGGAATAAACTCATTCTCTATAGGTTCACTCCTCTCATACAAGGACGTCCTCCCTGACTTGCTACGACCCTCGGTAGTGTACAAGATTACGTGCGCAGGATGCAGTTCCTGCTACGTAGGTCACACGCGCCTACAACTTCAACTACGGGTCCACAAGCATAGGGGTACGTCCTTCCGCACTAATCTCCCTTCCTCAGCACCTGAACACTCCTCCATCCGTGAACAAACACAAACATATAATCACCCTATCCGTTTTTCCTATTTTATAATTTTAAAATCTCCACCCTCTGAATCCGATCGAAAAATACTTGAGTCACTTTACATTAAAAAACTCTTACCCCAACTTAATGTGACTCTTTCCTCCATCCCTTTCCTCATCTCATGACTCCTCCCCTCCAACCCCACTCCATACCCGTACTCCATCCTATTACATCAATCATCCAACCAACTAAATCATAATATACTCAAATGTATTATTTCATTATCCACTTTTCAATTTAAGTCTATCATTTTACTCCCTTCTGTTTGTGTCTAATATGAATCACTTTACTCCTAGTGTATTATATGTGTGCTTTATTATATTATGTTCATAACTATTTTCATTTTATTTTATTTATTATTTACTTCATAACTGATAACTATATCTCTTATTATTATTATTATACATTATATTATTATAATATTAATATTATAATTATATATATATATATATATATATATTATATATTAATATATATATATATATATAATATATATATATATATATATATATATATATATATATATATATATATATATATATATATATATATAATATAATATATATATATATATATATATATATATATATATATATATATATATATATATATATATATATATATATATATATATATATATATTATATATAATATATATATATATATATATATATATATATATATATATATATATATATATATATATATATATATATATATATATATATATATATATATATATATATATATATATATATATATATATATATATATATATATATATATATATATATATATATATATATATATATATATATATATATATATATATATATATATATATATATATAAAATATATATATATATATATATATATATATATATATATATATATATATATATATATATATATATATATATATATATATATATATATATATATATATATCATAGAGAAGAGAGAGACAGTTAGGAATGTGAGAATAAAGAAAGTGTTGAGAAGGAGTATGGTTGAGAGAGTTGAGCAGAACATGCTGAGGTGGTTTGGGCATGTTTGTAGGATGAATGATGAGAGATTAGCTAAAAAGGTGTTTATATTGGAAGTTGAATGTGTAACAGGGAGGGGGAGACCTAGGGGAGGTTGGGTAAGTGGACACAAGGACTTATTGTGGGATAGGGGGTTGGGATGGGAGGAAGGTTTGCGGTTGATGGAGGACAGGAATGAATGGAAAAGATTGGTGAGGGATGAATGCTGTTAAGTTGTGACTTGGTAGTCAACACCCCACGTTTGTGAGAAAAGTGGATATATATATATATATATATATATATATATATATATATATATATATATATATATATATATATATATATATATATATATAATATACATAATATATATATAATATATATATAATATATATATATATATATATATATATATATATATATATATATATATATATATATATATATATATATATATATATATGGTCAATCCATTTTTCCGTACCGATGATGGTCGCTCGATAATTTTAGAAAACTTTTATATTTTGCATGGCGTTAATGTTATCCCTGGGAAGTTCAAAACCACCATTCGTTTTTGTAGATTTACTCTGGTTGTAACAGGGTGAGCCAAAATGTTAGACCAGGTGGAGCCAAATTTTCACTTAATAGAGGCTAACATTTTAAGTAATATCTCCATATTGGTAATTCTTATACCAAATTTCATAGAGATTGATTTGTTAGGGATACTTTAAGGTACATTTGGCCTTTCATGTTTTTTTTTGTGAAAATAATATTTCCCGAAAAATTGTGTTAAAAATCGAAGAAATTTCCATTTTCGTGGGTGTATTATTAAAAGAAGGAAATAATTTAACGATATAAAATTTTGTGTGATGATACATACTAAAGTATGGTTTAACTTAAATCTTATTTGAAGTTGGGTAAATATTTTTAAAACAATTTACAGGGTGTTCAAAAATCAATTTTTTGGAAAATCGGTAACTTTGAACCTTAATATCTCTGGTGTGGTAAGTGCTAAAAATCTGAAATTTTCACACATTATACTACTACCATAGATGTTCCTTGACCTGCAATATTAACTTTGGTATTTGCTTGTTTTAAGAAATACAGCCATTCAAAAATGCCAAAAAAAATTTCAAGTTGTGTTATGATACCTATAATTATAGTTATTATAGTTCAAGACAATACATAGACAAATGAAATAGTGTGGCATCAA
>SEYY01002451.1:25000-47500 GCA_009176605.1 Armadillidium nasatum
CATAAGAAAAAAAAAATCAAAGAGGGAATGTAAATACATGTCACATTTTATTTAATTTATTACGTAATTACTAGCAATATAATCTTATTAAATTATACATTTAAAGAAAAAAACATTTTATTAAATAAATGCAATATAATTCGTACAAGCTAGAGTTAGGCGGTTGTACAGGAAAACAATGTGTTTGCATGATAAATATTATAATTATACATTATTTTATTAACCACAAACATCTTCACTATTGGGAAAACTTATTGAAATTGGAATATTATTTGTAATACGAATTATAATCTCCAATATATCTTTTAATATATTTCTTTTTTCACTCTCAGTTAATTAATAATCTGATAAATCTCTAATTTTGGAGATGTACATATATATATATATATATATATATATATATATATATATATATATATATATATATTATATATATATATATATATATATATATATATATATATATATAAGATCTCTATGATAATATACTTTTGTTATTTTCTTTTTAAAATGAATCACTTTAATCATAAAGATTTTTTTACTATTAGCTGAGTTTTCTCAGTAAATCCTTGTAGAATATCAAACCCCAATATTCTCAAGCAACAATATTTCAAAGTTTGTGGCTCCTGTATCCTCTTTTAAAAATGGCGTAAGCAGTATACGATGATCAAGTTCTTTATCAGCCTCACATAATACAAGTAATTTTCCTTTTGCAGCACGAGTAGGAACAGAGAATTCATCCGGAGATCCCATTCGTATATATAAAGATCGAACGAATAAAACTTAATAATTTAAGGCTAAAATTAGAAATCCCCATGTTGGTGTTTTGAAGTATACGTAGTAGAGATAACGAGAGTAATAAACATTTTTTGAGAAGGCCTTCTTATGCGTTTGCATTCTACAATGTTTTAATAATTTATGATTCAATTAATGTTCCCTGACTTCCGTTGTTGCAAGATTATGTTCCGACATGCTTTTGTATAACTCTCAGTATCACAGATCATGATACGTAATGTATTTTTTCAAATTTTAAATTCCAATAATAGTGACAAGTAAATAGATCGTAATTTGAAACATCAAAGTTACGGTACTCTCCATCATTAAAATAAATAGATTCTCTCCATTGTTTTCCGAAATGTTTAATGAACTAATGATATGATTAAAAGCTCCCAGTTGAACATGTAAAATTTTCAACTACAATATTGTTGAAATAAATTTTTTTTCTGTATTGAAATATTTTTCAAACGTACTTTTTTCCTTTAATTTTCTTTCAATTAGTTATTGAATATGTGATAGATATTTTAATTGTACATTGTCTGGACACCAAAATCCATGAGAAGTAGGTACAAATTTATCTTTTAATCTACGCCTAATTCTTATATCTACAACGTTCTTATAACAACACTTAGAAAATATCAATGTGAGTCTCTTATTATCGATTTCTTTTCCATCACTGATGATTTCTCCCCATTGATATATTGCACTATTGGATTTAAATTTATCACTAATCCAATCATCAATATGTTTGCATATTTCAATAAAATCTTCAGGACTCAAATATACAAGTGAACTCTCTTTTTGTTCTAAGTGTAACAATGAAGGTACGCCATTGTTACGTTTTTGAACTTAGCACGCCGTTGATATTAAATGGAAAATATAATTAATTAATGAATGAAATTTATAGTGGAAGAATTAGCATTTTTTAATGCAGTGGGAACATTTTAAGATCTATTCATCTAATATGAAAAGGAGAAAAGTGTTTAATAATTATTTCACACACTATATTTTGATAGTATCGTAGTTAAGGAAGCTAGATACTTAAGCGACTGACCTTTATTAACCTGGGTCATTTTTATATGATCGTCATTTCATTGGTTGGTAATCTACAAAGGTAGCAACCCGACAAAAGGGTTGATAGAATAGATTGGAGAAGTAAAATTCCTCCTGAATAATTAGAGAATAAAAGGAGAAGAAGGATTCCTCCTGAAGAAATTAAAAGAATTTGGAGAAGTAGAATTAGTCCTGAAAGAAATTGAATAGATCGGAGAAGTAGAATTCCTCCAGAAAATAATAACAGGAGAAGTCGAATACCTCCTGAGAGATATTAAGTAAATTAATAGGAGAAGTAGAATTCCTACTGAAAGAATTTGAAAATATTGGAGAAGTAGAATTCCTCCAGAAAGGAACAACAGGAGAAGTTAAATATCTCCTGGGAAGAGTAAATAGGAGAAGCTGAATACCTTCTGAAAGAATAATTAGATTGGAGAAGTTGAATACCTAAAGAGAAGAATAATAGGAGAAGTAGGATTCCTCCTGAAACCAAGTATTTTAACAAGTGAAGCAGAAGTCTTCATTTAAGAAGACAAATATATAAAGTAAATATTAATTTCCTATATTGAAGTTATTTTCTTTAAATTGATTAAAAGGGAATATTATTTTTTCGAATATTTATTAATCCCCTCTAGACGTTTTTAAAAGATTTAACGAATTCCGGGCTCACAAGACACACCTCAGTCTACTCCAGACTACGTCTTGTGACACTAAGGAAGATTCACATGTAAAATATTCAAGACCATCTGGTCTTCTTTTATATAGAAAAGAAATTTCAATTTTTGGAATTTTAATTTCCCATGTCACAATATCTTCTATGGCTGTATAACGAAGAAGACGTAACATTTTGTTCGCATCAAGATGGTATACAAACTAAGTAACAAAGATATACTTCACGTGGAATCTGATACTGAACTGAAAGCTGGTTGGATCATGTTAGCAAATAAGAAATATTTTTGATTATAACGTCATGTATGAACTAAAAGCAGATTGGTTCGTGTTAACCAATAAAATACGATAAGATTTACGAAGTCAGCTGATTTGCTGGTAAGAGTAACGAGAAATTTATTTAGTCTTAAAACATTGGAGACCTGTTCTAACATGAAGTTGCTTTAATATTTTATCATAGAAGAAGGATTATGATGGAGTGAGTACTAATTAAGGAGTAAAGGAAAATGACCACAAGTTACCTAAAGCGCTTTTTAAGGTGATTATAACGTTACGGTTAGTCAGTGTGGGATCGTATTAACAGATAAGAGCTCGGAAATATTTATCTTTGTTTTTCATCACAATAGGAGGAATAGAGAAAGTAAGTTATTTAAGAGAGAAGAAAAAAAAACATAAGTACTATTCAGGGGATTAGAACGTCAAGAATAAACAGATTGGGATCGTTTCTACAGAAAAGACCTTTATTTACCTTAGTATTTCATCACGATAGAATAAATAAAGGGAAAGTGGAAACCGTATAAAAGGAACGAATATCTGAGCCTCCGAAATAGATTCTGCTGCTTCCTCTTACTTTCAAGATAGATTCTCCCTGAGTCTTCAAATGCGTTAGAGTTCCTGAACTTCTGAATTGGGAAATCAAGTATGAAAATATAAAGTTAGCTTTTCATAGAAGAATAAACGGTGAGCAATATTTTAGTTGTTCAACTTCTGCGCCTAGTAAAAATAGACCATTATTTCTCTCGGATGGTCAGATGAGAGAAATTTTTGTGACACTTCATTTCCGGAGTTAAGAACAAGATTCGCAATTATTTGAAACAAAAATACCTGAAAACGAAATCTGTTAATATTTTAAACCTATATTAGATGAAAAATGTATTGCGTTAAGTTATAATTCCGAAACTCAAATTTTAAATATAAGGCTAGGAATCCATTACAAAGAAGCAAATGAATACATATAAACCAATTACGGATTTACTATCAGAGGGGAAGCACAAATAGGAGTTTTTCTTAAATTACGTAAAGAATTTGAAACTAAATTGGAAAACCTAATTAAATTTGAAGAATATATTGAAGAACCATGCGCAATAATCTAAGCAATGTATAAAGATCTGAAAAATGAAGATCTCAACTTTAAAAGTATTGAAATAATGGAGAAGGCTGATAGATTCAATTTCGGCGTACGATGGAACAACGAGGTACTGAAGCCACAGATTAGGGAGCCTAAAGTATTCATTATGCAAATTTTTGTTGTCAAACTGACTTAAAAGAAACTCTTAACCTTTTTATAATATCATAAATATTTATAATATTATAAATGTTAACAAGTTATTAATTCGATATTAAATGCTAATATTAAACATTGATAAAACGATGCAATATTATAAATGTTAAGTGATAACTTTTTGTTATGTGATGAAATTATATATATATATATATATATATATATATATATATATATATATATATATATATATATATATATATATATATATATATATATATATATATATATATATATATATATATATATGCATATATGTGTGTGTGTGTGTGTTAATAAAACGATATATTGGTGTAATTTTCAAGTGATAATATATGATAAAAGATAATAAATAAATGTTAAATGAAAACATTTGTTAATTAAGTAGTGATATTATTATATTTATTAATAAAACAAAATATTTGTATAATTTTCAAGTGATAATATTATTAAAAGATAATAAACTGATGCTAAGTGGTGAAATTATTATATACGTTAATAAAACAATATATCGGTATAATTTTCAAGTAACAATATAAATATTAATAAAATCTTGAATTAAAACTACCTTTGTTTTCTTTTACCACCACAATACATATATACTTTTTGTTTTAAAATATTCTTATTCATTCTTGTGTATGTATTTAAAGAGGATGGATGTTGACAAGTTTATGTTCCGTAGTCCTGCAGAGTGTTTAATAGCATGGCCAACGGATTGTGTAAAAACATTTTTATTATTAAATATATTGCAACATGTTGATATCTTTGAAAAACCAGTCACTAAAATTATCTGGTTTTATAATGTTTACCAAGAAAAATTTAAAGAGTTTAAAGATGTAATTGACTTTCATGAAGGTATTTATGATATAAAGTCTCCTCAAGGTATAACAGGCTATAAAATAATTGTGTTGGATGATCTGATTCATAAATTAAATGAGAATGTAACTGAGACATTTACAGTTTATTCTCATCATATGAATATTTCGGTCATTTTTAATTAAGACTCAATATATCTTCCATCAAAACCGTTATATGAGAGATTTTTCGTTAAGCACTTAATACCTAATATTATTTGGTCAAAGACGAGATAAGAGTCAAATATATATATATATTATCTGCACAAATATTTCCAACACAGCGTAAAGAATTTCAAAAATTATACAAAGAATTAACATCTATTCCTCATGGTTATTTATTTATTGTGTGATCTTCATCCGAAGAAAAACTTTGGAGTTCCGCTACGTACAAATATTTACCTAACGAAATAGAAACTGTGTACATAATTTAATGATGGGTACACTGCTTAAAAAATACTTACCTTTCATGGATAAATTTAAAAAATTAAAATCTAAAGATAAACTGAAATTAATTGCGTCGTCCTCGTTGCGCAAGGGGTGCCCTGCTTTCACACCAATTTTGTGTTGAAATGAGAAAACCCAGGCTAACTCGTTTTTGTGCCTCCTTCTTTCCAGCCACCTCTGTTCTGTGGAACTCTTTAACATCATCTACTTTTCTTCCTGCATTTAATCTTCCATTCTTTAAGGCATTTGGCTGTGCCCGCCTGAGGAATGTGCGTTAATTTCAGCATCAGCTTTGTTCAAGTAATTTTACAGAGAAAACAGTGCCAATGATATCATCTAATGAACAAGAAGAAAAAGGATTTCAACATATTTCAGAACAGTGTCTACCTAACAGATCTAAAAAAATGGAATTACTTTATACAATATTTTAAAAGATCAGATTTCATGGAATGATTCAAAACAGATTATTATAGATGGAGAATCAGTTACAAACATTGTAGATCTCATATCAGAACTCACAAGAAAGTGGAAGAAACTACCAACAGGATGGAACAAGATTAAACAAGAACTTCAAGCTATTAATTTCCCAAAAAGTCTAATACAAAATAAACAGAGATTATCCGATTTGGAAAACAATCCACATAGCCCCAGACCCGAAATAACTCTTCCAGGTACCTTTTTTTGCCTCAGTCCGGTCAGGAAGTATAAAAGTAAATACTCTATATCCTCAGGCTGAAAGATTAAGATGAAAAGAGATCATGCTTCGTAGCTGGATAAGAACCTGGTTTTTCATGTTTAAGGTTTAAATTTTCAATTTTTCAGTGTATGCGTGATTTTAAATACGTATTTTATGTAAACAATTTATTTTCATTTACTTATAAATATCCTTGGTTATTAGCAATTTATTTATTTTTATATAAATATCCTAGTTCATTTGTTTGTATTTCATTTTTCATCATAAATCCAAAAAGAAGTGTTAGATAAATAATATTATGACGTAAGAAATTCTCATAGTTATGGTGGATTTTCTAGATTTGCGTCACAGTTCCTTCATGTAAATGAAAAAGATATGAAAGAATATTTATCGGATAAAGAACCTTTTACATAATATAAATATGCATGTAAAAAATTTAAGAGTCGTAATACTGAAGTTTATGACACTGATCATACATGGCAGCTAGATTTAACAGATATTATTAATTATAGCTCGTATAATAAAGGATTTTTTTATATACTATTTGTCATTGATGTATGTTCAAGATAATTATGGATAAAACTTCTAAAAGATAAAAAGTGTCCCACCGTAGCTAAAGCCGTGAGAGAGATAATTAGTGAAGATGACAGATACCCAAAGTTCATGTGGACAGAGAAAGGCACAGATTTATTGGGTAAAGAATTCCATCATATTGTTACCGGATAAAATATAGTTAGTATATGATAACACTTTTTCAGTGAATAAAGTTGCAATAGTTGAACGTGTACAATTAACTATCAAAGAAAGAATGCATAGATATTTTACTAAAATGAGTAATTTGAAATTTATCGATTTTTTAAAGAACTTGGCGTATTAGAATAATCAATCATGTCATCGTACAATTAAGAAAACTCCATTTGAAATGTTAACAATCATGCCTGTAATAAATAGTAATAAACATGAAATAAAAGGTAAAACTACAATTAAAGAGGGAGATTACGTGCGTGTATTTAGATCTACAAATAAATTTAAGAAAGAATATAGAGCGAATTGGTATCAGGAAGTATTTCAAGTAGATAAGATAAAAGTATGTCCTAGCGATGGTTTAAAATTATATTATTTTAAGGATTTAGAAGATAAAGCAGGGAAAGGTGGATCTAATAAACAGGAGGTACAAAAAATAAGTTTCGATCCTAAACAGCTTTATAAAATAGAAAAGGTGATAGTTACAAAAGGAAAAGGGAAAAATAAAATGTATCTTATAAAATGGCAAGGTTACCCCTACAAGTTTAACATTTATGTAAAAGCATCAGAGTTCAGAAAATATTAATCATTCTATTTTCGAGATCATGGAGAGCTATGACCATTTTTACCTAACTCTACCGTCTTCAGCATCTATAGACTTACATCCTCATAATAAAGTTTCACACTTTACCACTGAATTAATACTTCCTATTCAAATGGAAAGAGAAATGCATGAGATAGGATTGTGTAAATTGATTTTAGACGTTAATATAGAAAAGGTAACCAAATCGTGTAGCTTTCGTGATTTTCAGAAGTATTAAATTCGTATAGCTATATTGAAAATTTCTAATGTGAAAGGGTTAAATTCTTTAAAACGCAATTATATTAATTTTTATTGGGAGGAGTCTTATGTAAAGAGAGGTCTATGCAAGTCTCTTCCTGATCTGTTTAGACACTTAAATAGTAGATTTTTGCCGAGTCGAATATGTAGAGATTTATTTTTTCAAACTTATAAAGTACCAAATGAGGATTATGAGCTCTTTACTTTAAGATCTGCAATACATGCGATTTTGAAAGATAGAAGATCATTTATTTTCCAATCAATACGACAAAATTCAGTAACTGAGCCTTCTCTTCATAATTTAATGAGATACATGCCTACTAGAGCAAGATATTGTAAAAGTAGAGGATATAATCTCTATTCTGTTAGTGTGTAATCCTTCAGAGTTGCTAGAGAATCCGGGTTTGGCATACATATACACAGATCTTGTTGAGCATCAGTATGTTGGAAATACAAAAGCTTCAGTATTAAGAGTAGTTCATATTCCTCGTGAGCAGAGAGGCTTAACATTTCCAAGTGTACATTATTTACCATTGAGTAAGTCTTATTTGAACTCGGTTCTTGTTTGTATAAGAGACGTCGAAGGTAATCCTTATTCATTCACTAACGCTACTGCAATGTACAAAGTACATATCAGAAAAAAGCTCCGAAGATAATAATAATAATAAAAAATAATAATATAGAGGGAGAAAGTTTTTAGGGGAATTAGAATGCAAAAAGAGTATGGTCTCGGGATTTTTTTTCCTTTTTTTTATATTAATGAGAGGTGCATTGCCTATATTTAAATCCTGTGGAAAATTTCTCTCTAAAAAGGCTGCAAAGACAGTAGTAAACACACTATGCTATGTTGTAGGAGGTGTTAACCCACGTGAAGCCTTAAAACGTCGTATTGCTGATGTATCTGATGAAATGTTAGATGATGTTAAACGAAAAATACATCGAAAGATGACTGGGACTGGTGTTAGTAATAAGGTGATAAAAGGGAAGAAGGAAAAAAAGAAAATTGTAAAACGTAGTGTAAAGGAAAAAGAAATTGATGTACATGATTTTTAGGTAAACAATCATCCAGGAATTATTATTAATATAAGTCCAATGACAATAATGTAATTCATTATTCGTTTAGTTCTCGTAGAATCATAATACACTTCCTTCACCCCTCAAGTCCCGACTGTTGCAGAACAGAGCTAGATCTCTTCTCCGCCAACTCTACACAGACCAGTGTAGGTGAAACCAACTTTATCAGTATTAACCCTGTATATTCTATTACGAACACTGATGTCCCTTTAGAATTTAACGTACAGGGATCTTCAGACCAATACCTATGCATTTTTATATTTAAAAGTAAAGTTAGAAAACGCTGATGGTGGTTCAGATTTCTCGAGTCATTCCTACACACGTGCTTTAGCCAGAATGAAGTATTTTTAAACGAAACTTCTTTAGGAGCATCAGCTGCAAGTTATCCTTACAGGAGTTATATTGAACACTTTTTAAATTACTCAGACGAAGCGAAACCATCTCATTTACAATCGTGTGGGTTTTACAGTTTCAAAGACAGTGAAAAACATCAGTGTAGGCATGTCTAAATCTCTAAATAATACATATGGATATTATGGAAGAATAAATGGGGATATATTCTCACAAGAAAGGCTTATACTACCTTCTATAGATACAAGTGTACGGTTCATAAGAGCAACCGCACCATTTTAACTTAGTGTATTGAGTGCTGCTATAATTGAGGCAACGAAATCTACATTTCTATTAAAAATGCTAATTTATTTGTAAGAAAAGTAAAATTAACTCCACAGAAACATTTAGAGATTGAGAAATCTCTTCTTGAGGCTACCACAAAATATCCTATAAGAAAAATTGAGACTAAAATTTTTAATTTCACGCAAGGATTATCAAATATTAATATTTCGAATATAGTCAATGGTAGTCTTCCACAGAAAGTAATAATTGGAATTGTAGAGCATGATGCGTACTCAGGAAGTTGTACAAAATCTCCATTCAGGTTTACTCATTTTGGACTTAGAGCCATCAGCTTACACGTGAACGGTTAACCATTATGAGATGTTATACAATGAATTGCATTCATAATGTTCACGAACTTTTACGATTTAATTTCGAATAGTGCAACTTGTGGTGATAACGGAACAGGCATTGATTTGAATTCAAATGTTGAAAATAATAAGTTGTATGCTTATGATCTTACACCAGATCTTTCAGCCTATAATGCTTTTCATCTCAACATTGTAAGAAAAGGAACATTGGAACTAAATTTAACATTTGACCTCTCCTATCTCAGTCTTGGTATATATGGAACATCGAGATTGATCGTGAAAGATATATAATCTTGAATTATTAAAGATGAACGAAGAAAAAATTTTAAACGTTTTTAAAAAAGGAAAAAGATTTTAAGGCGTCTTTGCCTGTGATAACCTCGCCTCAGTGAAATTAGAATTAGATTCAGGGTTTATCTTCAGTACATCTCCTCGAATTGTTAGCGATGGACATTGGATCTCTGTTTATAAATAATAAAAACAATAATGTTTATTTTTTTTGGCTTCATTAAATTTGGAATTTATGTTAAGTCATTAATATGTAACTTGCCTTTTTAAATATAATAATGTTCATCAAGTAAAGACATTTGTTTTCCTTTACAACCGCCTAACTCTAGCTTGTGCGGAATATATATATATTTTTTTTATAAAATGTTTTAAAAATGAATCTGATAATAAGAATATAAATATATTTTATATTAAAAATTTGTATGTGAATGATTATATTGCTAGTAATTACGTAATAAATGAATTAACATAAGACGTGTTTACATTCCCTCTTTGATATTTTATATTTTATGTTTTATTTTCATTGAACGCGGATAGTGGTAACAGTAAATTTGTGTGTTTGTGTGTGTGTGTATGTTTGTGTATTAATCATCAATTCATGCTTAAGAGATTTCCTATGTGAAGATGTAAAATGTTCATATTAATTTTAATAAAAAAATAAAAATAAAAAATAAAATAAAAATAGAAATGAATAAATAAATAAAAAAAATAAAAATGAAAAATAAAATTTAAAATAAATATATATAAAAATAAAAATGAAAAAAATACAGATGATTGTTTAACATAAATAAAATATTATCAAGTCAAGAACTGAATGCTAATAAATGAAGGAAAAGGTATGACGTTAGAAAAAAATATGGACATGACGGCATAATATTTTTACATTCGCATTTGAAAGTGGTAAATGTTCCCTCTAAAAATAAAAATGTCATAAAAATAAAATGTTACATGATGATGACGTCATGAATGTTTATGAATGCGTTAGCGCGCTTCGTTACTTTATTTCGCGAGTCCGCTGAATACAATGACATGCGACTATGGACCTGAGAGTCAATCGGTATCCTTGAAGAAAATCTACGGAAATGAAAACCAAGTGTTCGGGAAATTAAAATTCATGATGGTGGATACCTAATCTAAGATGGCGGAAACTATGTGAGTACGGAGTAGAAGAACCCTCATTCTCATTAAATGATTCATATATAAATATTACGTAATAACCATAGATACATAATTGTTATGTAACTATAGATGATTATTATACAATCAATAAAATAATATCAATTTCAAAGTCGAAAAAGGAAAACGTGGTGCGTGAATAGAACAATTCGCTCATTCTAAGGTATGATGACCAAGTTGGTGTAGTGGAACCGTGATGGAACACTTCAAAAAGTGTCCCAAAGAAGTCCTAACGATCGTTGGGGCATCGTTGGGAACACAACGATTTGTTAGCCATCGTTGAGACGTTACAACAATATTGTTTTTAGGATTTGTTGAGACATTGAATTCGAAGTCGCAACTAAAAAATTTTCATTATGCATGTTGAAATTGGTGTATAAATTTTGCCTACGAAGTAAAAAAACTGCACAAAATTTTAAAAATCATTATATTTTAGGTATTTGTTGACTAAACAAAAGTAGTTGAAAATTGAAGAGAACTAGTTTTTCACGCGTATATTTAACCTGTCGCGTATGAATTTATGCAGCGCTATGATTGTTTCCCTGCATGAATACGTATAGCACGTATAAGAGAGGTAAGGTTAATAGTTTTATTTTGCAATTCAAATATATTTTTTAATTTATTGTAAGATTTGGTAATTTATAGTTTACATTATGTGATAATGAAGGAAAAGTGCCTATGATGAAGTTAGTTTCTTGAACTATGAAACTATATACAGAAATAATCATTTCATATTTTTGAAAATATGGTAGTGCTATTATAAAATGAAAGACTAAATTTCATATTTGTAGAAAAACTGATTGCATTGTAGGTCAGTTCAAGCTTTACATCTGTGGTTGTAAAAGTTTAGCAGAAGTTACACAAAAGTCATATAGATCGAGGAGCATAAGGGTGATACAATGGCTACTCTGACTCCCAGCATATTTTTAGATAGGAAGGGTAGATGGGGAGTGTCAATCTAAGAATTAAATTATGATGAAATACATTATTGGCTGCATCAACTATATATGGGAGACGTAGTTAATTTTATAAACTGTATTGAGACTTTAAAAAAAAAAAATCTTTGTAAAAGTGATATATGTTTAATAGGGTTAGAAAGTTTTCACAATATTTTGTTTTAAAATATACGCAAAGGATTTTAAAATATACTCAAAGGAAAATGTGTCCATTCATCCATTACTTTTTGCCTGTTCTCAGCTCCCAGTTTTATGTAAAAAAGCAAGCAATAACTATAATAAAATAATTATGACTTATGAATGCAATATTCTTTGTGATATTATATGCATAACATATTCCAAACTAGAAATGCCTGATACTCTCTTATCTTATTATTTTGAAAAAAGGTTACACGTTTTGATTCCCTCTTCTCGTTATATAGAGATAATTAAAAATTATTTAACTTGTAATTTTTCACTCATTAGTAATTAATGAAGTATATTTTCAAGGTTTTAAGCGTTACTTTGGATTTGCTGTTTAGTGTACATGATGATGGTGATAGAGCTTCAACACCTGGCAAACAAACCATAAAGGAAATACTGTTTTCGAAATTTAAACTTCCTATTTTGAGTTCACAAGTTATGCGTATTTAAATGGAGATGATCTTGGATTAACAGAAGGAAAGACCATATTCAACCTCTCAGTGAAGGAAATAATATATTTAGAGTAAGTTACGTTAAAATTTATTGCTGTTTACACAGTTCACTATGAAATATGTAAAGTGAAAAGCCTCTTGCTTGAAGTAATATATTTAAATTATTTTAACTTTCATATTTTTCAATGTAATTATTTAAAATCTTATGGTAATAAAAGTGAAACTGAAGCTTTAGTAAGTGCATTTTTATTTGTGTTCACTTTTTTATATTGCGTATAATAAATAACCCCCAATAATGAGGTTCATTATCTTAATTTTTTTTAGTAATGAAAGTTTGTTAATGTCGTCTAATCGAAATGTGCAGGGCATTGGGTATTCTCAGCTTCAAAGGAAACTTCTAGAAACCTACCCAATGATGTTAAAAGAGCCTCATAATCTTATGAGAAAGCACAGATCTAAGGGTCCTCTGGTATGAGCAAACATATTCAAAGATTTAATCTAGCAATCTTTCAGAATTACATATTTGTATAGTATAGCCTAATTTTTATAATTTTAAAGTTTAAAATTTTTATTTTCTATTTCTTTTTCTCAAGAGCGTTCTCACAACAACAATCTTGGGTAGAAGAAGAAAGAGAAGCGAGAGGTTGAGAAGAAGCAATTACAATTTTAATTTAAGAAAAGAAGAAATCGTTGAAATCTTGTAGGTGATTATCACGTCCAAAGTTAATTTTTGATAATTTAATGAAATTACAATTAAAGCTAGACTATTCTAGTTTTTAACAAAGAAAATTTCTTTAAATGAATCTAGTTTATCCATATATATATATATATATATAATATATATATATATATATATATATATATATATATATATATATATATATATATATATATATATATATATATATATATATATATATATATATATATATATATATATATATATATATTAATATATATATATATATATATATATATATAATATATTTTATTATTTATTTATTTCGCCATCACCCTTCCCACTTTCGTGGGGTGGTGCCCGCCATAATTCCCTTACAAACATACCATTCTTATCTTTCAACCCCTTTCACCACGCCCTCCATCTCACTCTGTCCTCCGCAAGTCTTCTACCCTCTTCTAAACTCAAATTCCTTCCACCCAAAATCTCTCTAACTCCATCCATCCATCCCCACTTTGGCCTTCCCCCCCCTACCACCTTCCACATCGGATCTAAGTACCTTGCCACCATTCTGTCCTCATTCATTCTACACATATGTCCAAACCATTTTAGCACACCTTCCCTCTGCTCTAGCAATTAAACCCCTCTTCCATTTACACATCTCTCTATTCTGTCATTTCTAATCCTATCCACCTTCTTAATTACATATCGCTCTCAACCTTTCATCTCAAAGACATTCAAACTTTTCCTCGCTCTAGCACTTAACATCCATGTTTCACATCCATACATTACAGAGGGTAAGCACATACATTCAAACATTCTTATCTTTATTTCTTTTGAATTTTTCCTTTCTTCCATACTTCTTGTAGACCCCCCAACACTTTCATTCCCTCTACCACTCTATTCTTTTATTTCTTTTTCCATCCCACCCTTACCTTCCACCAACATTCCTAGATATTTGAATTCATTCACCTCCTCAAGTTTCCTTCCCCCACTTCTACACCCCCCCAATCCCCCCTCCACATCTCTTCATCCCCACTTCCAATCCTCATAACTTTACTTCCGGGATTGACTTTCAATCTCATATTTACACATTTCCTCTCAAACTCTCTCACAAGTGTTCTCAACTTTTCTTCAGAATCTGCCCAACACCGATCATCTGCAAAGTAAAACATTCACATCCCATTCACCCTCCATGTTACTCAACTAATGCCCTTCCTTCTCTCTCCATTTCCCTGACTACACCATCCATCAATAGATTGAATAGCCATGGCGACATAACACACCCCTGTCTCAATCCCACTCCTATGCTAAACCAGTCTGAAAGTTCTCCTTCACCCTCACTCTTGACCTACAATTTGCATAAAAAAGCTTTCACCCCTTCAGTAATTTCCCTTTCAACCCCCTTTCCATTAATATTTCGAAAACTTTCTCCTGCATACTCTATCATATGCTTTTCTAAATCCAGAAAACATACATACCCATTTTATTTTTTTACGCAATTTCTCTGTAATCAATCTCAGTGTGAATACCTGGTCCACACACCCCTACCCTCCCTAAAAACCCCCTTGTTCCTCACCCATTCCCTCATTGTCAATTCTTTCATTCTCCTCACTAACACCTTCCATAAATCTTTCCATCACGCTCAGCAGACTAAAACCCCTATAATTTTACACACCATCTTATCACCTTTTCCTTTGTATATAGGTAAATGCAGGAGTCCTGCCACTCCTGAGGCACTCTCCCTTCTCTCCAACACACATTAAACAATCTCACCAACCAGTAAATTACTCTCTAGGTCCTTCTTTTACATCTCTCCAATATACCATCCATTCTGCTGATTTCCTTTCTTTATTTTCTCACCGCTACTTCCACCTCCTCTTTACTAATATTTATCTCCTGATCCTCGATAACTGCTTCTCCATCATTTTCTACCCCTCCCCCATTACTAATCTCTATCCTTCGTTCAACAATTCACTAAAGTACGTTTTCCATCTTTCTCCAACATCCTTCTCTCCTGTAATATTTCTCCACCTTCCCTTTCACTCCCTCTCCCCTCTCTTCCCCTCCTTTCCTCACCCTATTCACCTCTTTCCAAAACATTTTATTCCTTTCCTTAAAAATTTTCTGCTAACTTTCTGACTCCTCTTCTACTCTTCTTTTTGCCCTCTTTACCTCTCTTTTCACCTCCCTACACCTCACCCTATACTCCTCCCAATCCTGTGCCTCCTTTGTACCCAGATACCTGTTAAAGGCGTCCTTCTTTCTTTTCACCATATTCTCCAAATCTTCATTCCACCATTCACTCCCTCTCCGCCTTCCATTCCCTATTTTCTTCACCCCACACACACTTTTCGCAACCTCCACTAAAGCTATCTTCAATTTATTCCATTCCTCTTCAACATCCTCCACCTCACTCCTCAATACCTCTCTCCATTTCTCTCTTATTCCTCTTATGTAATCATCTCTGTTTTCCTCTTCTTCCAGCTTCTCTACACGCACCACCTCCACCAATCTCTTTCTCACATTTACTTTCTCCCAACCTCCTTTAACCTTGACCCTCGCCACTACTAAGTAATGGTCAGATATACCCATGGCTGCTCCTCTTAATACATTTACATCTAATAATCTACTCCTGTCTTCCCATCTCACACATACAAAATCCAACAGTCCTTTTCCCCATTCACCCACTCACCCATGTATACTTGTGAATCTTTTCTTCATAAACCATGTATTACCAATCATCATTCTTCTTGCAGCACACATTCCAATTAATTCAGTCCCATTGTCATTTACACCTTCTACCCCAAAGGGTCCTACTATTCTTTTCACACTTCTATTACCCACCCTCGCATTCAGGTCTCCCAACAAAAATATATGATCTCCATTATCAAATTTCCCCATACACTCATTCAGACTCTCCCAGAATGCCTCTCTCTCCATTTCATTTGTTCCCACCACCGGTGCATAAGCACAAATAAAAACCCAGCACTCCCTCCGTACCCTTAAACGTACCCAGGCTATTCTGGCTCCTATACTGCCACTCTCCTTCACACAACTCCACCACACATCTTTCATAACTATTGCCACTCCCTCTCTTGCTCTAACCCTCTCATTTACACCAGCGTATATACCTTTGTACATCCCAAAGGAAATTTCTCCTTTACCCTTTAATTTCGTTTCCGTCAATGCCAACACATCAAATCCCTTTTCCTTCATCACTATTCCCACTTCTTCTCGTTTTTCTTCTTTATTCACTCCCCTTACATTTAACGTTCCCACTTTCAGTATCTTAGTAGCTCCCCTTCTTTCAGCCATCACTTTTGACTTCATTCACACACGAAATATGACGCTTTATGGTAGGTTCCACTTCCTGAGGCTACTACCAATTCCTCGAGGCTCCTACTATTATCTTATATTACCTAATTTATTCTAATACTTAAAAAAATATTAAATCTTAATAACTAATAAAAATTACTAACATACATAATCAAATATTAAAACTTAATAACTAATAATAATCAATAATATACATAATCACCAAAATATAAATAATACACTACTAATTTATAATTATCACTATCACTAAAAATATTAATAATAAATATAAAATTATAAAGCACCAAAATACATAACACTAAAAATACATAAATACAAAAAATAATCTAAAAAATAAAACGAAATAAAATAAATCTAAAGCACATTAAAATACAAAAAAAATAATTTAAAATATACACCTAGTTTATATTAAAGCACTTAAAATAAACACCACACTTTAAACGTGAACACTGTAAACAAAAAATTACAAAAAATAATAAATTCTTAGTAAGAAATAAGCACTGTATTCTATATTTGTAACCACTGCAACTTCACTAAATAAAAAATTAAAAATATGCACTATAAAAAAATAAAAATAAATTTCTTTCTTTCTTTCTTCTTTCCTTCAAAAACTAAACAAAACAAATATACACGAATAAACACATAGTGTAATTTTTCCTTTTATTTCTCCTTATTTATTTTTTATTTATTTATTTATTTAAATTTTCCTGCTCCTCCAGTTTATTTATTCAAAATATCCTTTTTAATACTGTGAAGAACAATGTCCAAAAAAAAATTTTAAATTAATTTCTTATATTATATATTATATTTAGTTTCTTCAAGAGAATAAAAATTAAACTTTTGCTGCTTCACAATATTAATATTAAAATTAATATTTTTTTTTTTTTTTTCTTAAACTTATTTTAAAAATTATAAATTTTCACAAAGTGAAGAGCAATGTTTAAGGACTTCACCAATCGCTCACAACACTTAACACAACACTAAAACAATCCAGTGAACCTCCTCCGAAGCCCTCTCAGACTCTCCCACTGGAGGTCTCTAGAACACTCTCTCTAAGAGTCGAAACTCACACTCTCCCTCTGATAGTTTATGATCTTTCAGATCTTAATCTTCCTCTTCACTTTCAGTACTCTCCCTCTAACTCTTCTCTCAGCTCTAACAATTTCTTCTCCCTCCTAAATGTAAAAATCTCTTGGGTTTGATATTGTCTTGCCATGCCGAATGTACCAGCTGGAAACATATTCCGCAAACCAATACGAACGAAATAACTTCGTATAAATAAGTAGGCCTATTCATTGTGACGAAACGATAATAGGCTTATCCACAAAATAACATAGATATTTATTATTTCATTTCCACACACCACAATTTTCGTTGGTTTATATATATATATATATATATATATATATATATATATATATATATATATATATATATATATATATATATATATATATATATATATTATATATATATATATATATATATATATATAGAATCGTTCCTTGAATGACTGGAAAATCAGTGATCTTCTACATGCTTTAAAAGAAACATTTTCATTACGAAGAGATTTAGCAATTAATGAAGATGAAGATAACCATCCTGAATCCCTTTACCATCCACAAGCTGTATGTATAATAACTATTATAACCTTTTATTCTAAATTCATTCTAGTATAATTTGATTATTAATTAAATATCTTATTATTATTACAAATATTTATCACATTGTTTTGGTGTCTATTTACAAGAATATCAATGTTAATTCAAAACCCAATTTTGTCATTATTTTTATTTTTAAGTTAGTATATAGTTTCATTTTGAAATTTAGTAAAAAAAAATTTCTAGTCTAGTTATAAAAATTGAGAGATGTATTTTTTTTAAAAAAATTTGCTAACGTATACTTTTAATTAAAAAGTATCAATTGAATACTTCATCATTTTGCTGTTAATTATCAGTTTAAAATTTTTGATATGTGTAATAGAATATAACATTATGAACTCAATGGTGTTTTTTTTACTGCTTGTGCAAGAAGGCGAATTGATCATGAAAAAGAATATCTCAAATATGTGCGAGTGCTTGAAAACTCTTTGTATGAAACTTAAGAAGGAAATACCAATTAATAATCTGATGGATCTTGTTCAGTATCTTGGCCCAGACACTGACTATTTATTTATAAAGGAAAATTCATCTCTCGAGGACATTGCCAACAGTATTTATTATGGGCCATGCTTATGGGTTGAAAAGACTTTTTCCCTTGGGGATTGTATAATACAGATTTCCAAGAACCAGTGTGTAAAATTTGAAAAATTCTGTATGCTTGAAGCATCAGTTATTGCATTTTCATCTATTATTTAAATATCTATCATATCCCCAAAATTATGGCCAGTATTTAGGGCTGCTGCAATCTCTTTTAAAAAACACAAAATTTGAGAGTAATTTACAGTCAGAAATGTTAGTACGTATTTCGAACATTATTTGAGTCACCCTTTCAACACATTTGATTTAAATTGTTAATAAAAATATATAGGTATTAATTTTTGTTTAAATAACGGATTATTTTTATTTCATTTTTTATTGATATCTATATTTCAATATATAATATACAATAATTTGTTATATTACATATTTAAGTTGTATTTAATTATATAAAATTCATATATGAATTTTTGTGCTTAAAATGTAACTGATTTTATGAAATATAGATATCAATAAAATGAAGCAAAACTTTCAATTAAAATCTGAATACAAAAATAAATTTTTACAATGAAATTTTCTGCATTTAGAAATTATTTTAAATATTATATTTGTATGGTTTGCAAAAATTATAATAGAAAAAATTTTGTTGGGACATTGTTGGGACAATCAAAAATATCGTTAGGACAAAATGAAGAGTCCCAACGAAAGGAGGTTCAAATTTCGATGAGACAAGTGGCCCTTTTGTCACAACGAAATTTCTGTCACAACCGATGTCCTAACAAATCTTTGGGACATGCTATGTGACATTATTGCCATTTGTCCCAACGATTCGTTGGGAATTCCTTGGGACACTTTTTGCAGTGAATTCAAATCAGAAGGTTGAGATTTCGGATCTTGGTTTCGCAATAGTTTTAAGTTCTTTTTTCCCAGAATATTGGAGGAGGAGGAAATTTGATTTTAACTCAATAGATGGTTCAGCGGTTAAGAAAAGGTGGCGGTCGAATGAGGTCATAGTCTTAAGATAGCCCGTGCCATGACGTCACAGGATAAGGTATGTCCGCATGCGCATATAACGTCATCACCGTGAGTGCCTGCATCCTGATTGGTCCACGGATGTAGCCAATGAGGTAACGGATGATGTCGAATGTGGTGCTGGATGTCGCCGGATGTTTCCGGATGATGCCTTACCCTCAGTTCCAGTTGTCGCTGGCACTGACACTCCCCTCATTCCAAGGGGGCGTGGTCCATCATGAGTGCCAAGTGCTTGAAAGTGCTAGGAATGGCACTCAGGAAAGAGCATGAATTAGGCCTTGGCACTAGCACATGAGGACCATGAGTACCAAAGTTTTGATGGCACGTGTGGCCTGATAGCACTGACTGTGGGAAAAATGGTCAAAAGCTGACTGGGTTTGAAAAGATTAAATATCAAAAAGAGGTGGGGATTAAATTATTAACATATTTAATTAGGGGATTATCTGATTTAATTATCTGATTATTCGATTGATTATCGGACCCAATGAATCGGATTAAAAATACCTCAGGAAAGAGCATAATTTCCCTTTACTTGACGCCTTTTATCTCACTTGGCACTGGCACTGGCACTATGCCGCTTACGAAGATCGGTGCCCTACTAAATATATATATATATATATATATATATATATATATAATATATATATATATATATATATATATATATATATATATATATATATATATATATATATATATATATATATATATATATATATATAATATATATATATAATATATATATATATATATATATATATATATATATATATATATATATATATATATATATATATATATATATATATATATATATATATATATATATATATATATATATATATATATATATATATATATATATATATATATATATATATATATATATATATATATATATATATATATATATATATATATTATATATATATATATATATATATATATATATATATATATATTCTGCCGATTTGGGTACGCACTCTCAAAAACGTTGCCAACCACTGTTATAAGTCTTACATGGGCAGGTGCTTGAGGTAATCAACCTTTCTTATTCCACCACTATTGCGTCGCCCTCGCAGCACGAAGAGTGCTATGCACTCGCATCAATTTTGTTTGAATACTGCAATTTCTATGCTTGTCATTTCCTGTTCTTATATTTACTTTAATTCTAACTTTGAATTTTTTCATTTATTTAATGTTGAATTCAAAGAAAGAAATATAAGGTGCATTTATTACGAATAGCGTAATGAAGGAGTGTTGTATTCCGTAAGGATGACTCAATTAATGATCTATGTCTTTCCTCTGATTCTTGGTACTCTGATTTATTTCGTTTCTGAGAATTTTTTTTTGCTTTTGCACTTGGCATATCAAAAAGGCTTCAATAGAGCATGACGCAAAGCATTGATTTCTAAACTTCTCTCTTTTGTTATCTATAATTTTTTCTGGGGCGTTTGTTTGATTTACTTCCCGGTCATTTTATAACAGTTGCTGTCAACCGTTCATCCTTAAATCCGATAATAGTGGCGTTCCTTTGATATCTGTTCCATCTCCAAATACACTCCATTAATCCTTCATTTTCAAGTCCATTCGATTCAACTGAATTTAATTATTGCCATTAAGGAAGCCATTGAGAAACTAATACTCTGATTGCTATGGGATTTCATTATGAAGCAGAGAAAATACAGTAGTTTTCAGGACATCTAAAACTCAGTTCGTCCATCTTTCTACTTGACATAATAATCTACACAGCTCTTTCATCTTCAAAAACACAACTCAAGCCTTTATCTGTCATAAATATTCTTGGAGTATCTCTTTCTCGGAAACTTTCTTGAAAGGATTATATTTCTCTTTCTAAAAAAAGCTTCTAAGTGATTGGTTGCTCTGAGGTGATTTTGAAATTTCTTCACTTCACTCAAGTTACTTGTTCGTTAGTGAGTTCGTGTATTTTATTCGCACAGCTCTCCTTGAAAAGGTGAGATGTAGGGAATTTAGTCTTATCTCGCATTTCGCTCTTACAACCTTTCTCAGCATCTTTATATGCTGGTAAGTCAAACTCACGCCTTCCAAAACAGTCTCACCAAACGAACCTTTTTCTTTTCAATTCTCTTACACTAGTCAATTTTATTCTTAGTCATACATAAACTTCGTTTGTAATGTCTGAACTTATTCTCTTTATCTATTTACACAATTATTTTAATTAGCATAAACACTTTCAAATGCCGTAAATTGGCATTTTCAATTTAACCCGTCAGGAGAATTTCCCGGCTCTGGTGGTGATTGGTAGGTCTCTGACCTTTGCCCACAAAATTATATACAGAATAGATATATATGGTAATTTCTTTAACAGTATATATATATATATAATATATAAAAATATAAAAATATAATATATATAATATAATAAAAAAAAAATATATATATATATATTATATATATATATATATATATATATATATATATATATATATATAATATATATATATATATATATATATATATATATATATATACATAT
>SEYY01002452.1:20000-25000 GCA_009176605.1 Armadillidium nasatum
TGGGTCTGAAGATATTAGTGAGATACTCGTTAATACTTTTTTCCACTTGGAACTTTGGGAATAAATTAAAATGGAAAAGTATTTTCATAAATTTCATCTCTAAATGGAATATATATATATATATATATATATATATATATATATATATATATATATATATATATATATATATATATATATATATATATATATATATATATATATATATATATATATATATATATATATATATATATATATATATATATATATATATATATATATATATATATATATATATATATATATATATATATATATATATATATATATATATATATATATATATATATATATATATATATATATATATATATATATATATATATATATATATATATATATATATATATATGATATATATATATTTATTTTTTTTTTTTTTTGCGGATGAGGATGCTGATATAGAATTTTCATCAAGTGCGGATGCGGATGCTGAATTTTCGAAAGTGTGCATGTGGTGTATAATTTTTGAAAATGCAGATGCGGATGTTAATTTTTATGAGGATGCTCCGAGAATGCGGATGCCATCATATATATATATATATATATATATATATATATATATATATATATATATATATATATATATATATATATATATATATATATATATATATATATATATATATATATATATATATAGAACTCGGCCACAATATAATCCTTTATTAAAAACTGAATTCAAAATCCTCTTCCCCATTTATCACTTGGGCTTACACCGAAATCCCTAGTCAAATCTGTTACTCAGAATGTTTTTTATCTCCAACTTTAATATTACTTAAGGTTTGCTGCTTCTATCTAAGAGTAATACAAAACTTCATCCGAAAATAGAAGTTAGGAAAAATATCATATATTAATTAGTAGACGGTGAAATAAAAAAATGAAAAAAATTTTACAAGGATTTTTTTTAATATTAATTTTAATGTTTATTAATTTATTAAATTCATTATTTTTATGTATTTACGTTCATTTCATTTCATTCTTTATATTCATTGTGTATACATAATATTTGCAAATTTCAAAACATATTGATTTTTTGATATAGATTATAATATTATATACTATTATAATATATATATATATATATATATATATATATATATATATATATATATATATATATATATATATATATATATATATATATATATATATATATATATATATATATATATATATATATATATATATATATATATATATATATATATATATATATATATTATATATTATATATATATATTTATTTATTATTATTTTATTATTATTATTATTATTATATTATTTATTATTATTATTATTATTATTATTATTATTATTATTATTATTATTTTTATTATTATTATAATTATTATTATTAATACTATTATAATTATTGTCAAATATTATTATTATTATTAAATATTATTATTATTATTATTATTATTATTATTATTATTATTATTATTATTATTATTATTACACTATTATTATTATCATCATTAAATATTATTATTTTATTTATATTTTCAGTAATTTTTTTTACTGATAATAAAAATATTTCATTACTTTATTTATTTATTTATAATTTGTGAAAACATTACGTGAATTTTATTAATAATTTAATTACCATATTTAATATCTATTTTTCCTTAATATTTTATCATTGAATTTAATTATTTTCCTCTCAAAATTAAATAAAAATAATATAAATAAATAATTACATAAACATATTAATGATAAAAACAAAACTAATGTAATTGATATATATATATATATATTATATATATATATATATATATATATATATATATATATATATATATATATATATATATATATATATATATATATATATATATATATATATATATATATATGTAAAGAATTTGCATAAAAATTTATCAATCTTTTTTAATGGATTATGATGAATTAAATGAATTAACTAACTAACACTATATTATTATTATAAATTATGTTATATTATTTGTTATACAATATTTTTAATTGTGTCTTGCTTTATCATAAACTGAAAAAAAAAATGAAAAAGTGTTTTATAACATAATACATGGCAGATGAGCCCATTCCAATCCTTGTTTTTATTAGTGTTTTATCCCAACCTAATCTTAAATACATATATTATCATGTTGAACAAATAATATTGCCTAATTATGTTTTTATTTCTGCTTCGAAATACACTTTTAACTTAATAGGAGCATAACACTAATTCATTGCTTTAATTTTATTTTATAATAAATGCTTATATATACAAAAACACCTTTTATTAAAAGTCCCAAAATAGTGTTTATTTTGATAGTGTTTTTCTTTTAACGCATTTCAAATATTTTTCACAAAAGCAAAACACTATTACCATATGAGCTGCAATAATCTTTAATGCATCAAATTATTTTATTATTGAGCCAAAACACTATTCCAATAACTGTTAAAAACATTTTACTTATAACATTATCACATACATTTATTTCATAACATTCAGTCTTTTCTTTTATTGTGAGACCAAAACACTATTTCAATAAATGTAAAGACGGTAAACACCTAACATTATGAAATAAATGTATTTGTAAAGTGAAAATAATATAAAGGGAATACGGTGATATTACAAATATATAACCTTTCTTATACATATTATTACTAGTGTAATACTAGCACTGTTTCCCCCTTTATAGAAACCATTCAAAAGTCTTAAGTTTAATTGCCAATTTCTTTGATATATGCAATCAATAGAAGCCATTTTATTTCATAAAAATTACGAACTTTAAAATCTTCAAATGAAAATTTATCAAAGTTTTGATATATATATATATATATATATATATATATATATATATATATATATATATATATATATATATATATATATATATATATATATATATATATATATATATATATATATATATTATATATATATATATATATATATATATATATATATATATATATATATATATATATATATATATATATATATATATATATATATATATATATATATATATATATATATATATATATATATATATATATATATATATATATATATATATATATATATATATATATATATATATATATATATATATATATATATATATATATATATATATATATATATATATATATATATATATATATATATATATATATATATATATATATATATATATATATATATATATATATATATATATATATATATATATATATATATATATATATATATATATATATATATATATATATATATATATATATATATATATATATATATATATATATATATATATGTGTGTGTGTGTGTGTGTGTGTGTGTGTATGTGCATAAAATGATGTTTCTCTTCTGTGTGTGTTATAAAGTTAATAATTAAATAGTTCATTTGATATCATTAGTCATACTCTTAATTACTTTCTCTAAATTTAAAGTTGCTATGGTGTTGCAGTTGTTTTTAAATAATCAAGTCCTGAAAGTTAATATATTACATAATTGCAATATTTTTTATACAATATAATTATATAATGTTTTTATATAATTAAATTTATTATATAAATATTATATGAAATTAGGTTTTAAATGATTATTATCATTGTTCTATCTAATGCTTCATTTCTCTATTTTTTATTTCCTATTTGTATCTCTCATTAGTAATTTCTTTTCGAAAAATTAACAACACAGCAAAAATAAATAAAAAAATACAATATTAAAAATATGATAGTGAAGGCAACTTGTATCAACTGTCTCAACTTGTTTCAACTCTTGTCTTTCTCATTATTTTTCTGAAGAAAAAAATGGTCATTTTCAATGCATTCAAAACTCATTAATTTCAAGAATCAAATTCACATAATCTTTAACATTGTTCTTAGTTTTAACATAACGCAAATTTTTTTTTTAACATAACGCAAATAGGGTGAAGTCTACAGGACATTTCTTCTTAGTAATTGCCCACTCTCTCTCTCTCTCTCTCTCTCTCTCTCTCTCTCTCTCTCTCTCTCTCTCTCTCTCTCTCTCTCTCTCTCTCTCTCTCTCTCTCTCTCTCTCTCTCTCTCTCTCTCTCTCTCTCTCTCTCTCTCTCTCTCTCTCTCTCTCTCTCTCTCTCTCTCTCTCTCTCTCTCTCTCTCTCTCTCTCTCTCTCTCTCTCTCTCTCTCTCTCTCTCTCTCTCTCTCTCTCTCTCTCTCTCTCTCTCTCTCTCTCTCTCTCTCTCTCTCTCTCTCTCTCTCTCTCTCTCTCTCTCTAATCTCCCACTAGTCAATAACCAGTTTCATTTTAACGTTATCGCTATTACAGTGGTCAATACTCTCCAAGTTTCAGGAGTAAACCTACTTCGAAAGAGGATATTTAATGTAACGTGTCTATGCACATGTATCCTTTGTTTCCCTTTTCAAATCTTTCACTATAGACTTTGCTTTTCTATTCATTTGTATGTAACGTCATCTGGAACACACCTCCTCTCTCTACTTTCAAGACTTTACTTATTTATTAATTTGCATTATGAGTTTTCAATAATTTTCCGAAACACATACTTCAAACCTCTATCATAGGTGAATTTCGGCCATTATTCTAGCTAATTTAATTATGATTTTTTTTATTTTCTTAGTAGATTTAACTTTTTAGTAAGCGTTAATTAAATTCTTAATTATTTTTGTGGACTTGATCGTAGTTTAATTAAAAAAATCTTATAAAACAATTGTAAACCAAAATGAAATTAATACATATTTAAACAACCTAGACAAATATCATTATCATTATTATTATTATTATTATTGGTAGTAGTAGTAAAATAAGTAATAGTAATAGAAGAAGTAATATTAGTTGGAATGGTAGTAGTTTTTTTATTATCATTAACTTTGTATTAGTTGTAGTTACATTTATAATTGCAGCTACATTTAGTTATTATGATTATTATTATTATATTATTATTATTTTATCAATAATAATATTACTATTATTATTACTACTACT
>SEYY01002452.1:27500-30000 GCA_009176605.1 Armadillidium nasatum
AAGAAATTTATTATGGCTTTGTGATATTTTCAAGGGCTTTTCTATTGCCATAAATCTGAGAATCATAATTATAGAATAGTTCTCGTGACCTCGAATAATAAAATCAACTATGTAGTTAGGAGTAGTTTACTTTATTATATATATATATATATATATATATATATATATATATATATATATATATATATATATATATATATATATATATATATATATATATATATATTTTTTTTTTTATTTTTATATATATTATATATATATATATATATATATATATATATATATATATATATATATATAATATATATATATATATATATATATATATATATATATATATATATATATATATATATATATATATATATAGAAAGTGTATATAGAAAGTGTATCAAAGAAAAGAAAGAAAAATTTTCCCATTTTAAAGAATCAAGAATAAAAATTACGTTGATAACGTCTGATTTATCTTTTTCACCTCACATAGACGTTAATTTAATGTAGAGTTCGTCTCCAAGACAATCGGAAATATAGGGATACGTCTAGGGATCTTCAACATCAGGTCAAAATTATTATTGATAAAAAACTGATAGACGCTTCACCATCATCATAACTTGGAAAGTCAATGGAGGATGTGAACATTGAAATCAAGCAGAATAAATCACCTTGAATTATGATTTCTGAAAAAGAAACTCAAAGATGTGTTCTATTTGGAGTTTAAAAAAAAATCTAAATTTTATGTATCAGTAGTATTAGGCCGAAAATAATCAGAACTGGTGTATTTATTTATTGAAAATTTAGTAGAAAATTCAGGACTCCATATTTCAAAAGAGAGAAAAGTTAAATTCGCGAGCATAAGCATAACATCGAAGTTTCACTGAAAATTAAAGTAGGCAAGAGGGATCGGAGTAAAGTTTGAAGTCAAAAAGTCAAATATCTGAATTTCAGTTAATTGGTTTAGTTGCAAGGTATAGTATAAATGAGCTACCGTTCTACAAATTTGAAAATTAAAATTAAGAAAGAAAATGTTTTTACGAATTAACGAAGAGAAAGAGCATTGCTTCTGAACAAACCGACAATTCCATGGTTGCAACAACCCTATCAAGAGAAACTGCCAACTTCCGAGCAATGAAGATAAGATAAAATGAGAAGTTATCTTAGAAAGCAATCTCTCGTCGTTTGATCTCCAAAATAAAATAAACGATAAAAATTTATTTAAGTTGTTAAAATTAATAAGACGGTGATTGTGTTGTATGTAAAGAACGAATTAAATATTCAAATATTCAAATGCTCTGTGTGAAAGATAGGCGATTCGGATGATCCATTTGGCATTGGTGTACTGAGAAACGATGGACCACAGTTTAACACTCCATCTGTACACTATGTTATTTTGAATCCCGCCTTCCCCATCCCCTTATACATATATATATATATATATATATATATATATATATATATTATATATATATATATATATATATATATATATATATATATATATATATATATATATATATATATTAAACATACACGTGTGTGTTTGTGTAACTGTCGATTTGACAAGTAATTGGCAGTTTAGTTGGATAATTGAATATACATTTTTGCCAATATAATAAATTGCGTTAATATTTTACCTTCCGAAAGAGTAATTACACTCTTCAAAGTTTAGAATTCGTGAGTTTTAAAAATTACCTTATAATTTTTATTTCCTTTTAATAACACTTCCACCTATCCCCCCAACTTTCTACCCCTCCCTCAAACTTCTTTCCCTACAAACCCTCCCTCCACTCTCTCTCTCCCTCTCGTCTCCTTTTCCCAAACTTCTCTTTACTTTGTAAACTTGAAAGAAAAATTTTTTTTTTCAAACTTTGTCAAATTGTCAAAGGAAAAAAAGATGAAGGATAAATATTTGCATTTTATCCACATTTTATCCACATTTATCCACATAGGTTTGCATATTTTATATCATCTCTTCCTTTTATACAAAGATTCAGTGTTTAATAATACTGATATTTAAAAAAATATATCTTGTGCTTTAATTAATATATATATATATATATATATATATATATATATATATATATATATATATATATATATATATATATTATATATATATATATATATATATATATATATATATAGAGAGAGAGAGAGAGAGAGAGAGATAGGAGAGAGAGAGAGAGAGAGAGAGAGAGAAGGTCAATTTTAGAGAAAGACAGCACACTAAAGTTTATACGTTGAATAAAACATAAATAAATTAAATTAAGGTTATTTCTTAACACTAATTATATATATATATATATATATATATATATATATATATATATATATATATATATATATATATATATATATATATATGTGTGTGTGTGTGTGTGTGTGTAATTGGTTAATTGGTTTAGCTGATCATGTTGAGGAAATGAGTGAAACTATTTGAAGTTTAATAAAAAACTAAAAAAAAACTTAAAAAATACTTATTCACCGATTCTAATCAACGGGA
>SEYY01002452.1:40000-45000 GCA_009176605.1 Armadillidium nasatum
CAGAACCCTGAGGAACACCACTATTAATAGATTTAAAGGATGAACAGTTGTCGTCTACAACAGTAGCTTTAGAACAACCTGAAAGAAAATCAGAGAGAAAACTACAGAGGGAAGGATAGATTCCGAAAGAGAGAAATTTAGAAATAAAAGCTTTGTGCCAGACTCTGTTGAAGGCTTTCGATATGTCCAGGGTCTACAGCAAATGGCCGAAGAACGGAAGGCCAAGAGTCAGAGAGAAGGGATAGAAAATGACCAGTAGAGCGTTTCTTTCAACAGCCATTCTGACGATCAGAGATAAAATTTGAAGAATTGAAATGTTTGCAAACCTTCCTGTTAAGGATAAATTCGAAAACTTTCTAAAGAACAAATGTTAAAGAAATGGGACGGTAGTTGGAAGGTTGAGAGGGGTCACCCGTCTAAGGCACAGGCTGAATGATCGCATGTTTCCAGCAGGAAATATGTATGTAAATATATATATATATACACCCGTATTCATACGGTTTGCGTGTCAGTCTTGTAAGCACTGGGTCCAGGGTTCGAATACCTGAGAAGGAAGTGTACTTACAACGCATGAGAGAATTTGTCAGAGGTTAAACTTTTTTCCAAACGACAGGGTGCTCCCCTACCGACGGTGCTTGGTTAGAAGAAGTTAGAAAATATATATATATATATATATATATATATATATATATATATATATATATATATATATTATATATATATATATATATATATATATATATATATATATATATATATTATATATATATATATATATATATTATATATATATATATATATATATATATATATATATATATATATATATATATATATATATATATATATATATATATATATATATATATATATATATATATATATATATATATATATATATATATATATATATATATATATATATATATATATATATATATATATATATATATATATATATATATATATATATATATATATATATATTTGAGTCAAACTGTTATATTAGATCAAATAACAGAATTGATTAATTCATAAAAGAAAAATAGAAAGAAAAAGATATATCTTTTTAAAATATAATTCTCTTTCCTTCCATTTTTTTTTTTTTTTTTTTTTTGGCTTAATCAGCGATTTTTTCCTTTCATGTTTACCAACTTGTAATGAAAGCAAATTATCTTTTCTTCTCTTTGTGTTTCCTCTTTTTATTCTATTATCTTAATTTTTCACTCTTTTACTTCAATTTTCATTTATTATTATAGTTTTGTTACTTTTGTTCCTTTGTTACGTTTCTTTTGTTCTTATTCGTTCATCTTTTATTATTATTATTTTATGAATTTTTTCTTGTTTCTAGTTCATAATTTTATTTCCTGTGTTTTGTGACATTTTTCATTAAATGGTTTTGAATTTTTTTATTATTTGATATACTTTTTCTTGCAAGTATTCTTTACTCCTTTTTACTATTATTCATATTATTATTATTATTATTATTTTATTTTATTTCATCCACTACCAAAACTTCTTTCTTCTGTTCCTTTAATTATTATTATTGTTAATTTTTTATTTTTCTCATTTTTCTTCTGTTTTTTCCTTTCTTTTTTTCTTTCTTTTTCTTTCTTTCTTTTTTTCTTCTTCTTCTTCTTTTTTTAATCCTAATAATCCCCTTCTTCAAAACATCCTTTTTATCTGAATCAATTATTCAGGCATCCTGAAAGTATGTCGTTGTTCTTGTTTCGAGAGTCCTTTTTATTTATTTATTTATTTATTTTGTTAATTAATTCGATGTTCATTGTTGATTGTTCCTCTTCTATTATTACTTATCTTTTACTTTTCTATTCATGAGAATTATCAAGTTTTCAAGTTTTGAAAAAAAGCTTCCAATCATTATTGTAGATTGAGAATAAAAGGTATAAATTTAATACAATATTTTTTTGCTTTGTGTGCTTGTTTATTTATTTGTTTGTTTTTTTCTTGAATGATTTTTATATCTAAAATTTTCAGAGTACATAAATCATTTGAGAAGGTGATTAATAATAATAATAATAGCAAAAAGTATCAACAAATTTCCAACTTTTCTCTATCTTTCATAAAATCGTTTGATTTTATTGTGTGAATGTGTGTATATGTGTGTGAATTGGGAAATGACATTTGAATTTTACTTTCATATTTCGAAGATATCAAATATGGATTTTAACCTTATGTATCATTCAGATAAAATTAAATTAAGTTAAATAAATTAATAAATAAAAAAAAAAAAAAAAAAAAAAAAAAAAAAAAAAAAAAAAAAAAAAAAAAAAAAAAATATATATATATATATATATATATATATATATATATATATATATATATATATATATATATATATATATATATATATATATATATATATATATATATATATATATATATATATATATATATATATATATATATATATAATAGAAACTTAAAAATTTCTTCCTTAAAATTTCATGTTCCTGTCGACGTAAATTTGGAGTCTTTTGAATACGAAACAAACTTTACGAGTTTCTTTGAATATTTTTTCCTTTGCTACTTTAAAAATATTGTAATTATTAGGAGAGTTTTAAGTATTAAAGTGTTTAAATTAACTATATATATATATATATATATATATATATATATATATATATATATATATATATATATATATATATATATATATATATATATATATATATATATATATATATATATATAATGGTATATTTCAAAATAGCTTAAAACCAATAAAACCAAAATTCAAATCAAGAAAGTTATTAACTATAAAAGCTGTAATAAAAGGAAAAACCGAACCATTATTTCGAAAAAAAGGAAAAACCTCATTAAAAAAACAGTCAAAACCAAACAATCTTTTGGAAACAATATTTTAAAATCAAATTCATTTTTAATACAATTTAATCGATATTGGAAAGATTGCATTTTCAAAAAGCATATTTGATATTATTATTTACAATAGGAAATGCGTTGGAGAAGAACATTATTTTTATAAACAAATCGAAGGAAATAAAATAAATTATATAAAAACATCGGAAATGAATATAAAAAGCTACTATTTTAAAATTATTATTACTAATACTTAATATAAGATTGATAATATTAATAATAATAGCAATAATGATAACACTAATAATAATAATAATAATAATAATAATAATAATAATAATAATAATAATAATGAAAATAAATAATCATAGTAATAATAATAATAATAATAATAATAATAATAAATAATAATAATAATAATAATAATAATAATAATAATAATAACTAATAACAATAATATAAAAATATATATAAATTGCCGGAGGAAAATAAATTATTAATTGCAATCTGAAAATATCGAAAAGAACAATAAGGCAATAAATTTTAAAAATCATTCGATACACCATAAAATAAAATATATATTTTATATATATATATATATATATATATATATATATATATATATATATATATATATATATATATATATATATATATATATATTCAATCAATCAAGAATTGACATGAAAAAAGCATTTAGTTTGAAGGTGTTTAAATCATAGAAAGAGAAGAAAAAAATTTTAAAAAATGAAAGAAAAGAAGAAAATAATTCTAGAATGAGCACAGCATGTAAGCATGGAGTCAGAGAATTGAAGAGTGGGAGGTCACTCTGCGTAGATAGGTGTATGAAATAGTTCTCATCAAAGGAGGGGGCATGAGCTTTTAAAAATAATGTTAATAAAAATAATTCAAATTTATTTTATAAATTGCCGAATAAATTAATAAGTAAAAAAATATTTAAATAAATAATAACTGAAGAAATAATTTAGAAAGAAAAAATTTGTAACTAATTAATAAATTTTAATTAATTTAAAGATAATAAATATTAAATTATTTTTTTTTATTAAATAATATGTTTATTTCAATTTTTATTTTTATTTCTTTTTTAAAAATATTTTAAAACTTTTCCTTATTTTTCCTTTTTAAAATAAAAATAACTCATAATTAAACAAAAACCATCCAAAAAATAAATAAATAAATAATAATAATAATAATAATAATAATAATAATAATAATAATAATAATAATAATAATAACGATAATAATAATAATAATAACAATAATAATAATAATAATAATAATAATAATAATAATAATAATAATAATAATAATAATAATAATAATAATAATAATAGTAATAAATTTTAAAAAATCAAATTAAAAATTAAAAACGAATATCGAAAATTAAAAATAAAAAAAAAAAATAAATAAATTAAAAAAAAAGCTAAAAACGAAATGGAAATTGACAAACCAAAGTATTATATAAAAAAAATGCATCAACTAAGACATAATAAAAATCGAAAATAAAATAAAAGTAAATACAAGTAAATAAAATAATATAAAAATAAAACTGAAGAGAAAAAGAACAAAATCATATTCATAAGACAGTATAAGATAAAAATATAATAAAGATACAAAATAAATATAAAAATAAAACAATAAAAATAAAAACTTTTATATAAATAAATAAAAAACATGAAAATAAAAATAAAGAGGAAAAGAACAATATCAAATTCATAAGAAAGTATTAGACAGGAAAACAATAAAAATGAAAATAAAAAAAAATAATATAAATAATAATAATAAAAATGAGGTAAAACATATCAGATTCATAAGACAGTATAAGATAAAAATATAATAAAAATAAAACAAAAATTAAAAATAAATAATATAGAAGTAAAAATGAAGGAAAAAATGAACAAAATCATATTCATAAGACAGTATAAAACAGAAATAACATAATAAAAATAACAAATAAAAAAAAATAAAAAATAAATAAATAAAAAAGTGATAAAATAAAAATGAAGAAAAATAGAACTAAACTATCAGTATAAGATAGGAAAACAAAATAAATAAATAAAAATAAATAGAAATAAAAATAAATGAAAATAAATTGTTATATAAAATAAATCAAGAGAAAAAGAACAAAAACCAGATTC
>SEYY01002452.1:47500-50000 GCA_009176605.1 Armadillidium nasatum
TTTGGAGTTCAGGGTAGCTCAGTGGGTAAAGTCAATTTTCCTCTGGCTTAAGGGAATGAGGTTCGACCCATGCTCTGGCGGTGTATTGCAAAGTATACAAATCGAGGTCCGAACCTCCGACTCAGTTACTTGAGTTACCTGAACGGACATAAATAATAGTCGTTTGTAGGAGATTTTCTGTAGTTAATTAATTAATTACAGTTTGCGGCAAGGTGTATTATTACGCCAATACTTACATATCGCTTAAAAACATAGACAACACTTACAACATTCTACAGAAGGATTCGAAACCACGCCCACCGGTGGTCAAAAATAAACTTAATTGGTCTGTACCGGAGGAGGGTTTCCCTATCCAAAACCCAAATAATCTGTGTAACTTATCAATTTGGTCAGAAATAACATATAACTCAATTTCCCTGGCATATATATATATATATATATATATATATATATATATATATATATATATATATATATATTATATATATATATATATATATATATATATATATATATATATAAAGTTGGAAAAGAAAGAAAGAAATGGAAAGGGAGAGAGAGAGGAAGAGGGAGAGGGAGAATGGGAAGAGAAAAGTAGAATGGAGGGAAAGAGAAAGAGAATGAGAGATAAAAGGAGAGGAGGTGAGGTGAGGTTTGGAAGTTGGCTAATTTGGAAGCCAGGCTACATCACCCATAAGGAACTTATTCCCTACTGACCACTAATAACAATAGATTTATATAATCATCAATCGCAATGGTTAAAAAAAAAAAAAACTTTCAAAATAATATTATGAATTTAATATCTAATAATAGAACAATCAAAATTGCTGTCTAATGGGTAAAAGCAAAAGCAAAGCCCAATACATGTTAAATATAACTTTTTAATATTTTAAATATTTTTAATTTTTATATTTATTTTTTCATATATATAATATATATATATATATATATATATATATATATATATATAATATATATATATATATAATATATATATATATATATATATATATATATATATATATATGTAGTATGTGTGTCAAAGATTTCATTTAATTAATCGTATTATCTAGATAAATCTGTTTAAACTCTAATAATTTCCAATAATTTTAAAATTATTACACAATGAATAATATTAATTTTAAATACATTGTTAACTCTCTTAAAAAGACATTTTATATAATGAACTGAAATTATTAAAACATAAATTATGTTATAGAATGACCTTTGCCAATTGCCATATAATGAACACCAACGTAAAATTACTTTTTCTCTTATTAATTATAAACAAAATTTCATTGATTTATTTTCTAAAGAAAAACCGAAATTTTTAGCAAAGTTTTATTCAATTTATATATTTTAATTAATCCCAGATTCTTCAGCAATAATCTTATTTTAAAGAGGAACAAAGTGTTCGTCAGATATATATATATATATATATATATATATATATATATTATATATATATATATATATATATATATATATATATATATATATATATATATATATATATATATATATATATATATATAATATATATCAAGCCAATTTGAAAATTTATGTCTTAAAACTTACTTACAACCAGAAATATAATATACAACGCGTTAAAGTTTCATAAGAAAGAATAATTGGAGCGAGTGAGTCTTATTTGTGAACTCTGTGGTAAAGGAAATTCAAAGAAGTTATTATTCCTGTTAAGGGCAACAGAAGCTGCTTTACATTACATATATTCCAGGATTATTAAATTTCAGGAAGTAGGTTTTTATTTTCAGGGTTTTTTTTTCATGTTTTTTTTCCGCTTTTTATCATTTCATTTTTCTTTCACAATTTTTTTCATTATTATTATTATTTAGCTTTCTTTCTGAAGCTTTAGAAAATCTAATATTTTTTTTAATTTTGTTTTTTCTATTTTTTTTTTTATTGCATTTTTCTTTTACAATTTTAAATTTTTATTATTATTTAATTTTTTTTTACTGCTATTTGATTTATTTACATTTCCATTTGTTATAATTTTTGGTTGCGAGTTTTTTATTTTCATTTATTCTTTCGCTTCGATAATAAGTAAAAAAAAAAAAATAAATAAATAAAAAAAGAACAGATTTTATTAAATAGAAAATTCAAATTTAAATATTTAAAAATATTGACTGAAAAATTGAATTATTATTAATTAATATAACTTTTCATATATATTTTTAAAACTTAGTTCCAAATACATACTGCTATTACTACTAATAATAATGATTATTTATTATAATAGTAAAAATAAAAATAATAATTTCAATGAGAATAAAAACAATAAAAACTATCGATGATGATGATGATGATGATGATGATGATGGTGATGATGATTTGAAAATATATAATAATATAATTATAAAAATAATAATAATAATAATAATAAAAAGTATTACAAAAAATATTAAAATGAAACAGACTTCAGTGACAATTTAAATATTAAAAGTCAATAATATTGTAATATCTATAGTTTGCTTATTAT
>SEYY01002452.1:65000-67500 GCA_009176605.1 Armadillidium nasatum
CCTGGTGCTGTGTGGTGCGGTGCGGTGCGGAAAATTCCGGAGCTCGGCCAACCCTACTCTTGACTTATGCTTCACTACTAGTCCTTCTCACTGTAAATACGCTATTATCGCAACTATTGGTAACTCTGACCAAAATCTAATTTCATTTAATATTTTCATGCTTCTTCTCCAACTGCTCCACCCTGCCCAAAGCGTATCTTCTGACACTTTGACGGGGCTGACTGGGGTGCTTTGCGTTGATTCTACGCTAACTGTTAATAGAGGGATTGCTTTGTATATAAGGACGCTTCGGTTTCTACCGATAAGGTGGAGACTGTAACGTTGATGGGATGAGCAGGTTCATTCCTTCTTGATCTAAATCTCTCTCTCTTCAAAATCCATAGTTCGATTGCCCTTGTTCTCGTGCCATTCAGACTTGAGACATCGCGTATATTTTTATATTAAAATCTTAAAAATAAAATGAAGCATAATAATAATTAATATTTTTAAAACAATTTCACCTATTTTTCGAAAAGTTTATTTTCAATTTTTTTTTTTTTTTTTTTTTTTAAGGAAAACTTATAATTTCCTACCTTCAATAATAAACTGCAATTTTTATATCAAAATTCATTTAAGAAGTGAAACTTGACCCCCCTCTCCCAAACCCCCAGCAACTAACCCTCCCCCATCCACTCCTTCATTACAGGAAAATTCATGTTTTAGACTGACTGATTGTCAGGGGAAAATATAAAACTTTTTAGTAAGAAATTTCCTTCAACATTTAAAGTTTTCGTGACTTTTCTACATTCATCTGAAAAGCGCAAGAAAGCTTTTCATAAGCTACTTATATATATATATATATATATATATATATATAATATATATATATATATATATATATATATATATATATATATATATATATATATATATATATATATATATATATAATATATATATATATATATATATATATATATATATATATATATATATATATATATATATATATATATATATATATATATATATATATATATATAATATATATATATATATATATATATATATATATATATATATATATATATATATAGAAAAAATTTAACTTTTTACTTTCATGTTCCATTATTGATATTATTCCCTTTCTACATTTATTATTATTTTATTATCATTATTATTTTTATTATTATTATCATTATTATCATTATTATTATTATTATTATTATTATTATTATTATTATTATTATTATTATTATTATTATTATTATTATTATTATTATTATGACATTTGTCTTTTAAATGTTTCAAATCTAATATTTTTTAATTTATTTAAAATTTAATTAAATAAAAAATGAATAATATATTAAAACATATTTCTCACTTTCACAAGAGTCCAAATGTTTTGCCATTAAAATTAATGATAACTAATATATATATATATATATATATATATTATATATATATATATATATATATATATATATATATATTATATATATATATATATATATATATATATATATATATATATATATATATATACTATCCCGCAAAGCAATTGGACTACTGAACAATATAGTTCATCCATAAAGAGAGACAATATACACACATTTAGGTTCAAAAGGGTATGAGAACATCCCTACAAAAACTATACATGGAGGCATGAATATAGGCGCAAACTGTCTCTGGTTGCTTCTTTCTGTTGTGAAGTGATCCCGCACTGCGAGTAGCCTTATAAATCGGTCTTCACGATGTGTTGTCGATCGTGGTCTATCTTGTCCATCTCGTCTACGGTATTCGTTGGTCTACTCGTACTGATGTATGACTCTTCCGATGCTTGTGTTTTTGCAGCGCTGAACCTATGTCCGATGAAACGATGATTCTGACTCTGTGCTGCCAGCGCCACTATTTTCGCACATTCATCACTTGACAAACAATGGGAAGCCCATTCCATTATGTCTGCACTATCGAATACGATGTAACTGCTGATGCGCGAAGGTGGGACATTAAGTTTAACTACTATAACCCAACCAACTGAAGTTCATTGGTTTCTCAATTCATACTTTTCAATGGATATAGTCATCTTACTATTATCCCGTTTCCGTCTCGCGGCAACTTAGGACTTACCCTCCAACGTAACATATGGTATATCTGTGCACATGCAAGTAACGTAAAATATTGTCTTAAGATCATCATCTCATATATTTAGAACATTTTCAAAGGAATTCAGCCACTCTGCGACAATTTTGTGGGTATATATATATATATATATATATATATATATATATATATATATATATATATATATATATATATATATATATATATATATATATATATATATATATATATATATATATATATATATATATATATATATATATATATATATACCGTATACGTAGGTATACCTTATATGCGGTGCTCAAAATATCTACCCTCATTCCGTGCACAAAGTTCAGCCGGTCTGGTCCACCCTTGTCCTGTTGCCATGACGATATATTCTAGGTCGACTTTC
>SEYY01002452.1:72500-75000 GCA_009176605.1 Armadillidium nasatum
TTCTTATGTTTGAAACAAATAATATCATGAGTTTGAAAAAGAATCACATTTCGTTCTTGTCTGTGGACAGTAACAATGTAGAAATAAAACCATTTATCTTTCTTTCCCTTTCTCTTTTTCTCTATCTATCTATCTATCTCTCTCTCTCTCTCTCTCTCTCTCTCTCTCTCTCTCTCTCTCTCTCTCTCTCTCTCTCTCTCTCTCTCTCTCTCTCTCTCTCTCTCTCAGTGTCTCTCTGTATTTTTTTTTCTTTGAAAAGTCACACAGATATAAGTGTCACAGCTGCCTTTACACCTCTGACTTTTAATTTTAAAAAAAATATGTTTTCCTTTCTTTCATATGTGTGTGTGTGTGTGTGTGTGTGTGTGTGTGTGTGTGTGTGTGTGTGTGTGTGTGTGTGTGTGTGTGTGTGTGTTAAATAAAAGAAAAATTCAAATAATAATTAAAACAAATCTTTTTAACATAATTTAATTTACTATGCACTTTGTTAATTAAAGAAAACTATTTTATTTTAAATTTTATAAATTTGACTATTATATAAAAGAAGCTATTAATAATATTGATCTTATATTAAAACTTTAGTATTCATTTTTCTTTTTTTTTTTTAAGAAAAATAATCTTATTCTAATATTTTTACTTATTGTTTTATTACTAATTAATAATTATCCAATAAAATAAAATAAATGTAAATAAAAAATTATAAATTTTATTAACTCATTATAATTCGTATCCTTTATAACTACGACAAAAAATAGTAAAATAAAATAAGTAAAAAATAAAAAATACATAAATAATCCAATATAAATCATATTACATTTTCTCACTATTATTCGTACCCTTTATAAAAATTATTCAATAAAAATTAAAATAAATAAATAAATTAAAAAAAAACTTCATTATAAATTATATTATCTCATCATAATTCGTATCATTTATGACTATGCCCCCCCCCCCAAAAAAAAAAAATAAATAAAAATAAATAAAATAAAATATAAATTATATTATCTCATCATAATTCGTACCCTTTACGACAATCTCAAAAAAAAAAAAAATAAATAAAATTAAATAAATAAATTTAAATAAAAAATCATCAATATAAATTATATTATTACATCATAATTCGTATTCGTACCGTTAGATAAGTTATTAGATGTAATTTATCACTAAATGTAAGCAACTCGTTGAGTTGAGAGAAAAAAAGTCTAATAAATGAATGAGTTTGGAGTGACGTCAAATTTCGGAAGAATATAATTAAGAATACAAAAGTAATTGATTTTCTTTTCTTCAAGAACTCAACTCAAGATTTATATATTCCCTTCCTTTTCGGGATGAAATTTTTTTCTTATTATTGGTTCCCATAAAGCAAAATTTTCCAAGCAAAATGATGAAAGATTTTCATAAATCTATTTTGTGTCATTCTATACGAAATATTTATAATTAGATTTTTTTTTTCAGGGGGGATTAATAGTAAAAAAAAAAGTAAAAATAAAAAAAAAAAAAAAAAAAAAAAAAAAAAAAAAAATTTTTTTTTTTTTATATTATGATATTTTATATATATATTAATATATATATATATATATATATATATATATATATATATATATATATATATATATATATATATATATTATATATATAATATATATATATATATATATATATATATATATATATATATATATAGCTAAAGAAATATAATGTACGTGCACTATAACATGACCCCACAGGACATTCTTAATTTTTATGTTTTATTTATGAAAAAATATACAGAACAATCAAAAAGTATTTTAATTTTTTTAAAAATTTAACAAGAGATTGATAACCTATTCAAAAAGAGTTTTGAAAACTCTTACGTATTTACAGATAAATCTTTTACCAAAGATGACGAATACAAATCAAGTATATTTTTTTTTTGAGGGGGGGAGGAGGGTAAAGAAGGGATCAGAGCAGATTGTAAAATTATGGTCACCGCATATGCAAACAAAGTGCGAAATTAGATTCACAATATTTGCACATAGTGTGAAACTTGATTCACAGTATTTGCATAAAGTGTGAAACTGGATTATCGTATTTATACAAAAGTGTGAAATTTTATTCACCGTATTTGTACAATGAGTATAAAATTGAATTCACGGTATCTGCAAAGAAAGTGTGAATCTAGATTTACCATTTTCCAAACGGTGTGACATTTTTAAAATTAACACTACTGGGTAAAGTCTTGAACACTTCCGTCTTTTAATTTTTCCACACCTCCTTTAACTTTCACACCTTCTAGCGTGATGTGTTAAAAAATGTCTGCCACTGATCCAGGTATATCTCACACACACACACACACATACATATTATATATATATATATATATACATACATATATATATATATATATATATATATATATATATATATATATATATTATATATATATATATATATATATATATATTATATATATATATATATATATATATATATATATATATAATATAAATATTTTATAAAA
>SEYY01002452.1:80000-82500 GCA_009176605.1 Armadillidium nasatum
ATATATATATATATATATATATATATATATATATATATATATATATATATATATATATATATATATATATATATATATATATATATATTATATATATATTCAAGAGTGGTCTGAAAAGCAACGCCTGTTCTGTCGTAAAATTTTATACACTGCAGGATAAGGTAATGAAAGAAAGACTGAAAGAAGGTCAAAGGTTTATTCAATGAACATGGTAAATTATTTTTCTACATAATCTCCATGAAATCAAAATATTTCTGAAACTTGAACCCACTTCTGTTTAAAAGAAGTCATGATCTGTTTTCCGGCACGAGTTTCTCACCGCTTTCTTCACCTCATCATCTGAACCAAATCTCACTCTCTTTGGAATCTCCTTCAACACAGGAATTAAGTGACAATCACTGGAGTCATATCAGGACTGTAGAGTGGTTTATCAATGACCTCAAAGTTCAAGCATTCAAAAGAGTCAGGGCACTACAACGTGGTCGAGCATTTTCATGATGCAGGAGGAAAATAGTATGGTTTGGTCTTATTCGACGGATGCGGCTCTTCAATTTCAGGAAAGTTTCACAATAACGAACGGAGTTTACAGTTATGCCCTTTGGCAGATATTCCGGATTGACAAGGTCCTCCACATCACAAAATGCTTACTCTTTCGTACGACAGGTGAGCTTGGATGACTGAATTCCATAGAGGCTCATTTTCCTTCTGGATCGTAGTGGTGAACCCACGTTTCGTCTCCCGTTACAATGTTCTGAAGAAATTGATTGCCCTCAAGACGATAACGGTTTAGAATTCCATTTGCAATATCAACCCGCTTTTCCCTCATGTCTTCAGTCAGCTGCCTTGGCACCCAACGAGCACAAATTTTTCGATACTTTATATCTGCAATTATTGCTTGAACTCGCTTTATCGAAATTGCAAGCATGAAAGCAATTTCGGACTGCTTTTAATTCGTCGATTCGCAAATGTCATCAGCGCGAGCATGATGTTGATCAGTGACCATTGTATTGGGGCGGTCACTTCTTGGGGCATCTTTGAATCGACATTTCACCTTTATTGGAAAGAGTTGCTTTACGAACCCATCGACGAACGTTGCTAGCATCCATAGTGTCTGTTCGATACACCTCGAGCAAATGACGACGAAATTCAGCAGTATTCTGAACAAACACCTTAAGCATGCAAAAATTCTATCACTGTACGTTGCTTCAGCAAAAATTCACGTTAGCTTCCATTTTTTCTATCACTGCACAACAATGAAACTAAATAACTATACCATTCTATAACTATGCCGCCTACCGTGGCTCAAACATTAGAGTGATTGACTCACATGCTTGAGGGCGCCGGTTCGATCCCAATTGGGGATTCTAGGTCTATACTACCTAGAAAAGTTCCTCTCCTAGAATAGGGCAATGCCCGTGAGATGTCAACTTTTATATAAAAAAAATTCGGTTGTCAAATCTATTCTGCAAACTTCAATCTTTCAAACGCAAATCTGAACATGTTTATAGCGGTTTCCGTTGCTTAGCAACACATCAACAGGCGTTATTTTTCAGCCCTCCCTCATTTATATATATATATATATATATATATATATATATATATATATATATATATATATATATATATATATATATATATATATATATATATATATATATATATATATATATATAGTGTTCGCACTCCTGTTTCTAAAATTAGAAATTTTATTTATTTTTTAATTTAATTTATTATTTAATATTTAATTTTTAATTTCAATTTTTAATTAATTATTATTAGATTAAGCCAATTTATATAGAAGAATTAGCCTGCTAAAATCATAACTCTTTTTCATTTTAATTTAAGTCAACAATGGAAAATTATTACAAAAAGGATTGGATCAAAACTCTAAACACACTAGCGACAATCGTTAATGAAACTCCGCCCACTTTGTTCGGAGTTTTAGAAATATATATATATATATATATATATATATATATATATATATATATATATATATATATATATATATATATATATATATATATATATATATAAAACTTTTACCTTTTTTTACCAATATATCTACAAAGATTATCTAATGGACTTCATTTTTACATTTTTAATAGTTGTTTCAATGTTTTACATAAAACCAAACACGATAGTTTAGTGTTTTTTAATTATTATATATATATATATATATATATATATATATATATATATATATATATATATATATATATATATATATATATATATATATATATATATATATATTATATATATATATTATATATTATAATATATTATATATATATATATTATATATATATATATTATATATATATATATATATATATATATATATATATATATATATATATATATATATTATATATATATGTGTGTGTGTGTGTGTGTGTGTGTGTGTGTGACAAACAAATCATTAAAAAAGTAAATGAAACATTTTGACACTAACACGCAATTTATTTAACAGTCTGCAAAACAAGGCCTCCAATTA
>SEYY01002452.1:90000-97500 GCA_009176605.1 Armadillidium nasatum
CCTTTAAGGTTTGAAGTCATTCTTGGTGAAGTTGCATCACACACGAATACGTCTTCATTACAAACCGCAAATGGAATATGTCCTATTTCTTTATAAAGGATTTTAATGGTGATGAAGTGGCGGAAGACGAAACGAAACTAATGGAGGAAAATGGAATGTCCTTTAAAAGCATTTTATTATGGACTCTTCTATTTTTTTTTATATACAACAGAAGAAGGTGCGAAGTAAAGGTGTTGAGTGCTTTTTTCGAAAAAGAAGGAGTAAAAAAAAAAAAAAAAGGCGCGTTTATTTTTTTTTTTTTTTTATTTTTTTTTTTTTGCTAAAATTGTTAAATCTTCCTCATAACAAGGAAAGCTTTCGTGTTATTAGTTGCTTTTTGAATCCGTTAACCAGATGTTCAGTGACTGCGAAATATTTAATTGTAATTAATGATGTCTTAAGAATTACCTCTATACATGCATTGACCTTATCATCATGCAATTTTCTATTTTTAATATATTAATAAGTTATGCAGCTCTATAACTATGCTGAAAAACAAAGAATGTTTACATTATGCAACAGCACGCATATAAATACTTGTACCATATATATATATATATATATATATATATATATATATATATATATATATATATATATATATATATATATATATATATATATATATATATATATATATATATATATATATATTATATATATGAACTGATACTCTGATTGTTTAATCTTAAACAGATGCCAAAAGAGGATTCCTTTGCATGATTCAATCTGGCAATTGTATAATATTTTACACCCTAGAATTATTTTGGTATAATAAAGAAAAAAGGTAAGTATTAAAATAAAAATATAATATTCTCAAGGACTAGAATTTGATAGATGTTTCTATGATTTGCAAAAATGTTTTCTGTGTGCAGGGTAATTTTCAAAATATTATTTATAATGTTATCATTATTATTATTATTATTATTATTATTATTATATTATTATTATTATTATTATTAGCCTATATCCAAAAATATTATTTTAAAAAAGGAAGAAACAAAAAAGAAAAAACAAAATCCCTCACTTTGAAAGCTTAGATTTAAAGATTAGCAATCACAGGCTATGGGTGTTCGACAGGACACGAACTGTGGTTCGGAGATGTACCTGTGCGATGAGGTAAGGATAATTGATGCGTTGCCTTGCAATGGTAAGGTTCGGTTCAATTAAGATAATTTTTTTTTATTCAAAATAGATGCAGTTTCCATTTTATATAAATATTTATTTCCAGCCTTGCAATGCGGCAAGGTAAGGATAATTGATGCGTTGCCTTGCAATGCGGCAAGGTTCGGTTCATTGTTTTCTAATCCTATTGTGGTGTGGTGCGGTGCGGTACGAGGCCAGCCCTTCTACGGACACTTAAAAATATCTCTTCCAGAAACTTCTGTAATTCATTTCATTTTCCAATGAGTACTTTATATATTCTCTCACCACGGGAGCAAAGATAAGGAATAAATCATCCTTTCAAACATTACAAGCATGCATTCTTATCGAAAAACGTTCTACTGACAATGAAATCAAATCGCACAGGGATTTGAACCTTTCCCACTGGTGATTCGAACATAACTGAATCTTTGAGATGGATTTTCACAATCAAGATCATGAGATATGTTGAATAACTCGAATGAATAACCAAACGTAGAATATAACTTTAATATATATATATATATATATATATATATATATATATATATATATATATATATATATATATATATATATATATATATATATATATATATATATATAATATATATATATATATATATATATTATATATATATATATATATATTATATTATATATATATATATATATATATATATATATATATATATATATATATTATATATATATATATATATATATATATATATATATATATATATATATATATATATATATATATATATATATATATATATATATATATATATATATATATATATATATATATATATATATATATATATATATATATATATATATATATATATATATATATATATATATATATATATATATATATATATATATATATATATATATATATATATATATATATATATGATTAGTTATAATATAGTTACAAATCCAAAAACCTATTTTTAATTAATGAGTCCAAATTTTAACACATTTAAATTTTGAAAAAAGAAAAAAAAAAAAACTATACTTATCACACTGCATACTGAAGAGTTATTTAATTAGAAGGGAAAAAGTATGTTAACATTTGAAGTTGTTTTTGAGTTTCTTCGAAAGGAAACTTTCTAATTAATGGGAAACAACATCTAAATATAAAATGTGTTACGGGGTCATTTTGCTTAAAATTATTCATTTGACATTTTAGGTAACATAATTAATTACTAGTAAAGTTTATTTCTCTCCACTAATGTATAAAATTATATATATATATATATATATATATATATATATATATATATATATATATATATATATATATATATATATATATATATATATATATATATATATATATATATATATATATATATATATATATATATATATATATATATATATATATATATATATATATATATATATATATATATATATATATATATATATATATATATATATATATATATATATATATATATATATATATATATATATATATATATATATATATATATATATATATATATATATATATATTATATATATATATATATATATATATATATATATATATATATATATATATATATATATATATATATATATATATATTATATATATATATATATATTAATAGTATATATATATATATATATATATATATATATATATATATATATATATATATATATATATATATATATATTATTATTATTATTATTATATTATTATTACAAAATGTTCGCATCTCACTTATTTGAGGTGACAAACTTTCCAGGAGGGTTTTACATATTGATTCCCCTGTGGGATAATTATATATATATATATATAATATATATATATATATATATATATATATATATATATATATATATATATATATATATATATATATATATATGATAATATATATCGAATCATCACCCTTAAGTAATATATATATATATATATATATATATATATATATATATATATATATATATATATATATATATATATATATATATATATATATATATAATATATATATATATATATATCGGTATTCCCGGTCCCGATCCCGACACCGACACCGATATTTAAATCCCGATTCCGATCCCGATGTTAAAATTTAAATCCAGAAAGATCGGGAATCCGAAAAATCCCGGTAATCTGATCCCGATACCCCGATTGGTTTCTATCGAAAAGATTTGGTAATTTGGCTAAAATATTTCCCAGAATATTCATAAAATTTCAATGATAAGTACAAAACAGTACTCAACAGTTCTGATTTTATTGTCAGAGGAGCATAATACCAAGCGCCAACACACGCGTAGAACAGACAACCCTCTTACCAGTTTCTATAGTTGTAATGTTTGATAGTTGTTCTGTTCAACATTTCTACTGTTTTGAAATACCTAATTAAATTTTTATTTTTTTTTTTTTTGTATTTTTTATATGTTGGAGTGAATAATGTAAGTTTAGGTTATACTTTATTTTATTTTATTCAAATTTCAAATAGTAAAAATTATTTGCGTTCTTCAAATTAGCCTTCTGCCCTTCTATGTAATAGGTGAAATTTTATATATATATATATATATATATATATATATATATATATATATATATATATATATATATATATATATATATATATATATATATATATATATATATATATATATATATATATATATATATATATATATATATATATATATATATATATATATATATTATAAAATATAACACACCAATAAATTAGTCGCTAGAAACATTTCACCTGAAAGAGTTGCGATAAAAGAACTCGAAGCAAACAGAGCCGATAATATTCAATTAACAATTGAGTAGCTTTTCATCTTCAAAGACAATTCAAAGTTGGTAAAAGCGTGATTACTGACATGTGCTCTCGATTGCTGCCACAGAATACAGAAATGTTCATCTTGCTAAATTACAGTGTTAAGCGCAGTGCGCTATAGCACTTTCTTAGTCCTCAAGGAGCATAGTGAGTTTCTAAAACAAACACAAAGACACAGGACATGAATAGTCGAGCTCAGCAGCCAATTGATATTCAATTGGCTGCTAAACTCAACACATTACCTCAAACAAGCGGCAGCGAAGATAGTGACTGCGCGATAAATGAGACTAACTAAAAGGAAATAAGGAATGTTATTATAAATAAACTAAAATGAATTTGTTAAAATTAAAATGAATGTTATTTAACGTTAACGATATAAGTTCTTCTTTAAAATTTAAGTAAAGCTGCTTTTGTATCCCAAATTGCACAATATAAATTACGCTTGCGGTGCTAGTAATTATAATGCAGTAATGTCACATGTTTTATTTTCATTAAAATAAAAAAGAAAAAGAAAAAGAAAAAATAGAAGAAAAAACAAAAAAAACAAACAAACAAACAAACTTGCGGTTTGTTACTGAATTCATCGATATCAGGCGCGTCCCAGGGTGCGGATCTGGGTTTGTCACTACTGCAAATAGTGACGGCGAACAGGCGAAGTCAATTACATTAATAAGAAATTCAAAATCCCGATCCCGATCCCGATCCCGTACGATCACTGATATATATATATATATATATATATATATATATATATATATATATATATATATATATATATATATATATATATATATATATATATATATATATATATATATATATATATATATATATATATATATATATATATATATATATATATATATATATAATATATATATATATATTAATATATATATATATATATATATATATATATATATATATATATATATATATATATATATATTGCATTGAATTTAAAATTTTGCTTCCAAATATTTATATTACATGTGTGTTCGAATGTGTGTTGTATGTAAGCATGAACATTTGTTTTTACTACACACACACACACACACACACACATATATATATATAATATATATATATATATATATTTATATATATATATATATATATATATATATATATATATATATATATATATATATATATATATATATATATATATATATATATATATATATATTTTAGTTATAATATATATATATTATATTAATATTATATATTTATATTATATATATTTTATATATATAATATATATATATATATATATATATATATATATATATATATATATATATATATATATATATATATATATATATATATATATATATATATATATTTATATTATTATATATATATTATTAATATTATTATATTATATTATTATATTATTATTATATATATATATATATATATATATATATATATATATATATATATATATATATATATATATTATATATATATATATATATATATATATATATATATATATATATATATATATATATATATATATATATATATTATATATATATATATATATATATTATTATATTTATATTTATATTTTATTTTTTTTTTTTATTTTTTTATATTTTTTTTTTTTTTTTTTTTTTTTTTTGCTTCTGCTATTGCAATCATATAAACATAATATAGGTTCTTATTTCTATAAGACTAATTTAATTTGGAATTCAATACCTATCATTCGAAGAAGATTTTCATATTCTTGAATGAAATCCTAAAACTTTATTTCTGAAGTGAATATTCAAATCAGAAAAAAATTATTCCAATTTCATTTCAAATTTTTAAAATCAAGTTTTTACTTTCTTTGGATCTTGAAGGTCTTGAGCTAATGACGCACACACAGCTGCTTTAAAATACTTGATATTCGAGTGGGCATATCACCACATAATTTAAAAAGATGCAAGGAACACCACCACCCTATGAAATGAAGCCAAATGCCATCGTTCAAAGCTACAGCGAAGTCGGGGAATACTGCTGTGAAGACCTTATATTTCGAAGTAAGCCCTATGATATGATGCGCCGATTCGGTGTTCAACTCTACATTCGAATTGAACTTAAAACACAAAAATTAAGAGCTCTAGAACAACTAAATTTGGCCAGCAAATAGAAAAAAAAACCTCACAGTTGTCTTTAAACAAAATACGACTGCTCATCTCATCATGAACTGTAAATTTCCCAATCTAATTACGAGAAACTATATTAATATATTAACTATATTAGGAACTATTTTAAACTGTAATATTATTATTACAGCAAAGCCTTTAAACAATCACAGAAGGAGGTCTACCCACTACATCAACCATTCAACTCACATCAAAAACAAATTACTTATTTCTACTGAAGAACCCTGAACACTCGCCACCCACTACGTACTCCTTGCGTCCCCAAGGAAATATACACCATTCTCATACTATACACACATTTTTAATGTACTAATATTTCGCCACCCAACACTTTCATATTAAAATATATACACACAAGTAAACTCTTGCTACTTAACACCAAAACCGAGATACACTATCCTCCGAGCACCCACACCTCTCACGAAAATCTGGGTGGCGAAACAATCAGTACACTCTTGTGACTGAGTCTACTCGACCTTGAGTCTGCTCATGGCATAATCCCCTCACAAGAACACAAAAATTGTTTTATCACAGAACCAAACCAATTCTTCCCCAAGAGTTCATTTCCCTCCATAGAGAATCCAATAGAAGACTGCCTAGCTTTTGAGATACAAAGACAAACTAATAACATCAGAAGTGCAGATCACTATTACCAACCGGCTGTCATTGCGGCATTCTTTCTGTCATCTCTCTTCTCGTAGAAGAGTGGTGGTGGGAGACAAAGTAAGTATTACATATATATGTATGTTTGATACACAAACTTCATAAAATTAAATTTAAAGTAAAAGACATTGCTTTTCTGTTTATCAAATATTTTCCATTTTAATATTTTTTTTTTATAAAAAAATAATCAGTAAATATTTCTTTTGAATATTTTATTTATTTTTTATTTTAAATGTAATAAATATTCAGTAGTTGAAAGGCATGCGAAGAATCTTTAATATAACACATTCTTGCATCGATAAAAAGAAAATTATTGCAAGAGACCTTTAAAAAAATATGTATATAAATAAAAACAAAAAAAAGAAGAAAAAAAAAAAACAAACAAAAAAAATTGGTTTTCGGATTTTAAACACAGACATAAATAAAGTATTGAACTAATAAGAAAAATTAATGCGACATCTACATACACAGATTTAAAGCTCTCAACACTTTTTTATTTTTATTTTTTTTTTGTAAAATTTAAAATCTTTTATACTTCGATTTATGAAGATATAAATATTGATTCTTGTCAGCACAAATATTGCTTACGAGGGGATTATAAATTAATATTATTATTAAAATAGGGAGCTTTATCTTGAATCAAAACATGTTTCATTCTTG
>SEYY01002452.1:110000-112500 GCA_009176605.1 Armadillidium nasatum
CTTAGGAATGGGTTGTCTTTCGAAATGGAATGAGTTATGAAGGGTGGTCATTAGCATAAAAGTGGATAGGAGATAAAGTAGCAGATAGAAGATCTTTGATGAAAAGTCGAAAAAAACAATGTGGAACTCCACTATTAATAGATTTAAAGGATGAACGATGAAGATGGCCGTCTACAAGAGAAGATACAGAAAAGGGAGTCCAAAATAATGTTTCAGAGAGAAGGATATATCCTGAATAAAGGACGTTTAGAAATCAAAGCTTTTTGCTTAGAAACAGTAACTGTTCAATAAGAAATCAAAGAAGTAGTACGGCCGCAAGTAATTCAAGTTAGTAGAATAGAATTGTCCAAAAAATCCTTCCCGATGGAAGTGACTATTATGAGTAAGGCCTGAAGAGAACAGAATACAGAGGTATAAAGAAGGTTATGGGATGAACCTTGAGGAGGAAAGAGTTTAAAAGTGTAAGGAAAAGGATTGGAGGTTATAATATTAAAAAAGATCAAATTATGTTTGGTTCATCACCAAGAAGGTCAAGAATAGGTTGGAAGGTAGGTAGTTACAAGAACTGATCAAGGTAGTATGAGTATCAATATTGTAGCAGAGTTCACCAGCTGTATCATGAGAACTAGAGGAAATCCATTGATGGTGGTGAATAATCGATCACCCAAAATGATAATTTCATTGAAAGAAGAAGACAGAATGTATAAAATTTTGCAGTTTACATAGTCGAAGAAATTTGGATAATCAATAGAATTAGATGATAAATAGGCAGAACACATGGATTTTTTTGTAGATTGGCAAGAAAGATCAGAAAGTCGTAAATCAGAAAATTCTAAATACTCCTGTTTACAAACATGAGAACAGATAATGCCATTGAGATCAAACAGTATGTGTATTCGTCTTTGGTTGAATACTGAATATAATGGCAGTTGGAAAGAACAGTGAAGGTTTACTCTCGTACCTCCCGGATACATAAGTTTCGGTTAAGAACAAGAAATGAGGTTTAGAAGAGAGGTGGTGTTGAAAAAAGTGTAAATTAGAACTGAGTTAACGAATGTTACAAAAATTAATAAAAAAAAAAGAAGGCTGGAAAAGTCTTGTCGTCACCAACCACATCATTCATCAGTGGCAGCGAATTCAAAGGTGATAATAAAATGAGTGGTGGATAAGGGGTCATTGTTGGAACCCACTTTTCATGACTTTTCTGAAGCTACGTTTTTCTAAAGAATTTTATTTATATTGTTTTTATAAAAAGCGTAATTGTGGGATAGCTTTGAGGTGTGTGAAATGAGGAATATCTACAGGATAATTTATAGACTATACTATGTAGGGAAAGGGTTGAACCATTGGGAATTGGAATAAAACGGAATATTTTAATATTCTAACATCCCATTATAAATATATATATATATATATATATATATATATATATATATATATATATATATATATATATATATATATATATATATATATATATATATATATATATATATATATATATATATATATATATATATATAATATATATATATATATATAATATATAAATAAAATAATACAATTTAGTACCGATATTCCCATTGTTCAATCTCTGAACAGAAGGATAATTCGTCTAAAATCTATTTTAAACAAAAATAACAATATTTTAAAATGGAAAAAAATATGAAATAAAAATAAAAGTAAAAATTATGGGAATATTTTTTTTCTTACGAGTTTAAAATTTTTATGATATCAATAATTTTTATAATTTGCAATAAAATTTGAAAATAAAAATTCTCTGTTTATGAAGTCGTAAATTTTGAATGTGACAAAGATTGATATTTTATACGCATTTTTTTTTTTTTATTTATTTATTTATTTATTTTATTTTTATTCATTAAAAAAAAAAAAAAAAAAAAAAAAAAAAATCTCAAAAAAAAAAAAAATGTTTTAAAAAATTTTTTTTTGTTTTAAATTTCATCCTTTAAAAATTGTCAATAAATTTTTTGAAAAACAAAATAAAAAGGAAAAAGTGAATGAATGAATAAAAATAATGTGAGAAATTAATATATATATATATATATATATATATATATATATATATATATATATATATATATATATATATATATATATATATATATATATATATATATATATATATATATATATATATATATATATAATATATAATATAATATATATAAATATATATATATATATATATATATATATATATATATATATATATATATATATATATATATATATATATATATATATATATATACACTGAAAATAAAATATATTACAAACATAATGAATTTAAAAGAAAATAAAAAGCGTTGAAAAAAAAAAAAAAAAAAAAAAAAAAAAAAAAAAAAAAAAAAAAAAAAAGAGAAAAAAAGAGAAAGCAAAAAACTAAATTGAATGAATTTTCAAATTTCAAAAAAAAAATAAATAAAATAAAATGAAAAAAATGCAAATCGTAAATAAAATATTGATTTTATTTTTTTAA
>SEYY01002454.1:0-15000 GCA_009176605.1 Armadillidium nasatum
ATATAATATATATATATATATATATATATATATATATATATATATATATATATATATATATATATATATATATATATATATATATATATATATATATATATATATATATATATATATATATATATATATATATATATATATATATATATATATATATATATATATATATATTATATATATATATAATATATATATATATATATATATATATATATATATATATATATATATATATATATATATATATATATATATATATATATATATATATATATATATATATATATATATATATATATATATATATTATATATATATATATATATATATATATATATATATTATATATATATATATATATAATATATATATATATATATATATATATATATATATATATATATATATATATATATATATATATATATATATATATATATATATATATATATATATATATATATATATATATATATAATATATATATATATTATATATTATATATATATATATATATATATATATATATATATATATATATATATATATATATATATATATATATATATATATATATATATATATATATATATATATATATATATATATATATATATATATATATATATATATATATATATATATGGCCTTTTTTCATTGTCATATTGTTGCTAAAAATATGTAGTTTTTTTCTTTTTATTTTCAATATAATGATTGTAATTGGCGCTTCTATGAATTCATTTTCATTTAGCCCTTGGGTAAACATGCTAAAACCAAACTGCAAATTACTAGAAATGCAGTTGCTGAAAACCCTCGTGAAAAGCCGCTCGAATGGAAGACGAAATAACAATTCTCTAATTGGTTTACATTGAAAGGGATTTGTGTATACGCGTCAAAAGAATCAAAGAGAGAGTTATAGAATAAGAGAGAGAGAGAGAGAGAGAGAGAGAGAGAGAGAGAGAGAGAGAGAGAGAGAGAGAGAGAGAGAGAGAGAGAGAGAGAGAGAGAATACGTTTTAAAGAAATATATAGAGGAATTAAATGGAAATTGAAAGATTGATTTCGTGATTTGACTATTAGAAACAAAGATATATAAAAGTGTTTAAATACTCAATAATACTAAAAAATTTATTTTTATTAAATGTATTATTGCAGTCTTGTTTACCCACACCTACTTTATATAATTTACCGATATTTAGATGAGCAAATGTATATGAATGTAAGTGCTACAGCCCTTGATATCTTTACATAAGAACATAATAATTCGTATATTATCTGGTTCAAGCAATTACTATGAACATACAAGCCCACTCTTCAAAACAATTATCCGAACTCAAACTACAAGATATGTTCACTCATACTATGACTACCCACATTTTCAAAGTCATAAAAGGATTATAAAATGAATTAGTGACAAATTTAATAATGAGTAACCAAAATGTAAGAAGATCGAATTAGAGCAAAACAAAACTCACACACACTAGGTAAAACAAAGTACATTCCAACCAAATCTCGGAGAATTATATCATACAAGAGCATTGATCAATGGAATGAACTTTCAAAAATCACATACAAGAATTGCCAGCACTTCGCACATTTCGTAAACATGTCAAATATCACATGCTTTCAAAGTGCTAAAGAAGCTAAAAGAAATCACAGCACCTATTTCCCCACTAACTTAAATTCACAAATTTTTTTGTTACCATTATTGTTTCGAATATAGGCATAACTCTGTTATTATTTTTGGTACTATTACTATTCATATTATCATAAATTATTACATTATTATTTTTTATTAATATTAATATTGAATTTATTATTATTATTATTATTATTATTATTATTATTATTATTATTATTATTATTATTATTATTATTATTATTATTTTTATTATTATTATTATTATATATATATATATATATATATATATATATATATATATATATATATATATATATATATATATATATATATATATATATATATATATATATATTATATATATATATATCATATTATTAAATTACTATTATTATCTACTATGTTTTTCATTCATTGAATAATTATTAGCTTATAGTTATTTTCAGTATTATTATTGTTATTATTTTTCTATTTTTATTTTTATAATTACTTTTAAAGATATCTAGATTAGGTTAAGATTACTTTATTCAATATTTTTTTTCTTAGTGAAAAGTTTTATTTTAATAATGACTGTCTCTTATTATTTAAAAATTCAAATTCAATCCACCCCAGAAGCCTATTTTCAGTTTTGTATCAATTTATATATAAAGTATGAGTGTTTGTTTGAATGAATTTTTTATTTGGAAAAATTAATAAAGATTAATAGATGGGAAAATATTATTATTATTATTATTATTATTATTATTATTATTATTATTATTATTATTATTATTATTATTATTATTATTATTATTATTATTATTATTATTATTATTATTATTATTATTATTATTATTATTATTATTATTATTATTATTATTATTATCATTATTATTATTAATTGCTGGAGCTGCTTTCTTATATCACAATAGTCAGCAAGTTTGTAAAAGTTGAAACAGAAATCTTCTCAGATGAAATGAGTTATTTCATATGTAATTTTTTGTCTGAATTTAAGTATAACTATTAAAATTGCAAGTTGTCTAAACATTCAATGATTAGTGCAGCATGATGCTTTCATTATTTTAATAGCACATACAGCCTATTAATATTCTGTACAGAAAAGCTTTTTACTCGTGGAATGGAATATTATGCTTTTTTTTGTGTATTGTTGGTAATTTTCCTTAGTTAGGTCACCTGAACGGTTGTTTTATGTAGCAATTTCTAGGAAATATTTCAAAATTTACCTTTACTCAGGGTTTCCTCAAGGCTTGTTTAACTTGTAGCTTGTAGGCATTAAAGGGAACGTTTTGTTTTAATGTCCAGCAATAGTCTGTATATATTGCTGTGATCCGTTTACCTTGGTACCATTTCTCCATAGATGAAATGTCATTTCTTACTTACTGCTCCACAATTAACTGAAAACAATCTAGATGAAAATTTAAAAAGTGGATTGCATGTTATGTGATACAACCCATTCAATTAAATGACTTGATGAGGTTTGCAACCAGTTCTTTATAATTCTCGTTTCTTTTATTCTTAGGCATATTAAATGAATTATCTTGATTGAAATTTATATTTGAAATATCTAAATATAAATAGTAAACTTTCTAGGTATTAAAATTCTAGGTATTCTTCTTCTTCTTATTATTATTTTTATTATTATTATTATTATAATTATTTTTGTTTTTATTATTATAATTATTATTATTATTATTATTATTATTATTATTATTATTATTATTATTATTATTATTATTATTATTATTATTATTATTATTATTATTATTATTCTTTACTTCTTCTTCTTCTTCTTCTTCTTCTTCTTCTTCTTCTTCTTCTTCTTCTTCTTCTTCTTCTTCTTCTTCTTCTTCTTCTTCTTCTTATTCATTATTATTATTATTATTATTATTATTATTATTATTATTATTATTATTATTATTATTATTATTATTATTATTATTATTGTAGCTATTTTTGTTATTCTTCTTCTTCTTCTAAAATAATAATAAATAATTAAAAATAATAATAATAATAATAATAATAATAATAATAATAATAATAATAATATTATTATTATTATTATTATTATTAGTTATTCTTGTTATTTTTCTTGTCATAATTCTTGTCATCGTTATTATTATTATTACTGTTCTTATTGTTGCTGTTGTTATTGTTTATTATTATTGTTATTGTTGTTATTGTCATTATTATTTATTATTATTATTATTATTATTATTATTTTTATTATCTTATTATCAATTATCAATGCCAAAATTTTTTTTACTGAATTGGAAAGAAAATGAATGGTTTATTAAAACTATTTAACTGAAGTTGAATTTATTTATTTACTATTATTATTATTATTATTATTATTATTATTATTATTATTATTATTATTATTATTATTATTATTATTATTATTATTATTATATTATTATTATTATTATTATTATTATTATTATTATTATTATTATTATTATTATTATTATTATTATTATTATTATTATTATTATTATTATCATTATTATTATTATTATTATTTTTTTATTACTAAGGTATTATTCTTGTTAGTTATTACTGACGCTTTTATGTGGTTCGGATAAAATTTCATTATATCAATAATTTTTCTTATTACTATGACAACTTTAAATCCAATTTTTCAGTATTCAAACCTGACCACAGCTGAAGCATTTTGTTTTTTATTATTTTATTTTTTATTTTTTTTTATGTTTTAAATTTCTTTAGTTATTTACTTTTTTATATTATTTTATTTCTTTTATTTTTATTTGTTTTAAATTTATTTATTTATCTATTATTTTAATCTACCACACCCACCTATTAAAAGTTTTTGATTGTCCTATAATATTTAAATATTATAATTTAGTTTTATAATTATTTTCTTTAAAGTTTTTTTTTCAAAATTTATATAATTTTTTCAGAATCTTTAAATAATAATAATAATAATAATAATAATAATAATAATAATAATAATAATAATAATAATAATAATAATAATAATAATAATAACAATAATAAATTAATTTTAATAATAATAATAATAATAATAATAATAATAATAATAATAATAATAATAATAATAATAATAATAATAATAATAATAATAATAATAATAATAATAATAATAATAATAATAATGATAATAATAACAATAATAAATTAATATTAATAATAATAATAATAATAATAATAATAATAATAATAATAATAATAATAATAATAATAATAATAATAATAATAATAATAATAATAAAAATGAAATAATAATGCAAGTAATGAAAGTAATTATAATAATAATAAAATATGATATTTATAAGATGTTAATTAATCTTTTTGAAAAGTATCGTTACTCAATTCAGTCATAGATAATATTATCCTATAATCGTTTCCTCAACACAAGCACAATAAAAGGTTCAGTTGTAAAGTTTCAAGCTATTGCTTATGAAGTATAGGATTCGAAACTAAGTTTGTACAATTATTGTTTTATTTATTATTTAGGAATTATTTATGTAATTATTTAGGGTATTATTTATTTCGACGTGTATCTGGACATGTCGGCTTTTAATTTGACCATCATTCCGATTTTCCCCCTAGTTCTAGTAAAATTTTAGTAGGACTCTGGCCTTTTCCCATCAGAGGTGAAATAAAAAAAAATAAAAAAAAAAATAAAAAAAAAATAAAAATAAAAAAAAAATAAAATAAAAATAAAAAAAAATAAAAGAGACTGTAGCAAATCTTAATTTATCATTAAAAGTTTAAATTTAAATTTGGACATAAAATATACAAGATTAGTTTAAAAAAATTATAATTGATTATGGAATAAAACTATTTTTAAAAAATAGTAAATTAGCAGTAAATAAACAGGTAAATTTCCTAAAATTTCAGTGGAGTGTAAAAATTATAATTAACAATTGTAATTTTTTTTTTCAAAAACTAGAAAAAAAAAATTTAAATTCGTAAATTATAATTCTTTTCAAAAGGAAGATAAAATTACATAAAGCTACAAGAACGAAGATCGTTTTCAAAAGTAATTTTGCAATTTATATTTTTTTATCATTTATTTTATACAAATTAAGTGTACGACGAGCTATAATATTCCTCATTCTTCCAATAAAAACACTTAAAGATTTAATTATTTTCCTAAATTAATTAATAAGAGAACAAAAAACCTTGACCCGAACGGGTTTTCATTTCTTCATGATATTTGATCTCATTAAACTTGAGCGTCTTCAAAGAATTTACGAAGTTTTTTTTAATGGAGAAAAATGGATGCATTCAAGCTGAGATTATGTTGAATTCTTAATTAAAGATGAATTACGCAAGATTATATATATATATATATATATATATATATATATATATATATATATATATATATATATATATATATATATATATATATATATATATATATATATATATATATATATATATATTAGGGATGGAGTGAAGTATCGGTATCGGTATCGGTATCGGCAAGTATCAGCATATTTTCCGATACCGGTATCGGTATCGGTATCGGCCTTTTCAGTATCGGTATCGGTATCGGCAAAAAATTTGTATAGGAGTAAAGTATCGGTATCGGTAGTGGTATCAGTAGTAGTATCGGCAAGTATCGGCATATTTTTATCGGTATCGGGTATCGGCTTTGGGAATTTTAGGTATCGGTATCGGTATCGGTAAAAATTTTGGTATCGCTCCATCCCTAATATATATATATATATATATATATATATATATATATATATATATATATATATATATATATATATATATATATATATATATATATATATATATATATATATATATATATATATATATATATATATATATATATATATATATATATATATATATATATATATATATATATATATATATATATATATATATATATATATATATATATATATATATATATATATATATATATATATATAATATATATATATATATATATATATATATATATATATATATATATATATATATATATATATATATATATATATATATATATATAGATATAGAGAGAGAGAACAGGAGTTGAAGAACGCAATGTGTCATTAGATTCAGAGTAGGATGATAGTAGCAAAAATTATGATAAATAATTTCAGGAAGAAGCCAGTATATAAAAGAAATATTTTAAAAGAAAAAAGCCTCAAAATGCCAAGTATAAGAGCTAAGTATGAGTACAAAATGAATGAGATGAGGAGGAAAGGGAGGGCATATTTGTAGAGATTGAGAGGTGTTTAAAAGAGACAACAATAGAGGTGTTGAGAGAGGAATGGAAGGATGGTGGAAGAAAAAGGTACACACCTTGGTGGAAGGAGGAAATAAATAGAGCAATAAACAGAAGATCAAAAGGATGAGTTAATGGTTGAGATGGAGATTCTGGAATCAGGAAAGGAATATGTGCTGGCCAGAAATAAAGCAAAGAAAGTGAAATGAAAAGCTGAGAGAGAAGAGAGAGAGAGAGAGAGAGGTTGTTGGGGAAGAGGATGGAGGAAGATCGCAGAAGGAATATGTCCTTGATATTTAAACTGGCGAAATCTTAAAAGAACAACATAAAAATGCAAGTGAGGTACTGATGATATTAAGAGAAATTAATGAAAGATGGACAGAGTGTTTTGAATAGTTGCTGAATGTGGAAGAGGAAGGAGATATCAAAAAGAGGGAAGGGAAGAAGAATTTCAGAAAATGAATGTAGTGAATGACGAGCTCAAGAGAGAGGGGTTAGAGATGGGGTTTGTTAAATTGAAGTGAAAAACGGGAAGGCTCCATGAAAGGACGGAATAGAGATAGAGTTGATAAAAGATGCAGACGAACAAACTAAAACATGTGTTGGTGTTGGGGTCAAGTGCTGGAGAAATGACGAAAGAGTAACAATTCAAACACATAAATGCAAAGAAGATTCTGGCATTTGTTAAAATTACAGGAATATATCATTAATAAGTCATATATTAAAGGTTTTTTAAAAAATTACTGAAAAGAAACAGTATGGTTATAGACAAGGGATAGGAGCAACGGATTAAGACATATAGTTGAGAAGACATGGGAATATAACATCGGAGTAAATGTTCTTTTTATGGATTTGCAAAAGGCTTTTGATTCGGTACCCAGAAGTAATTTGTGAAGGTATTTTTAAAGAGATTTACCGAATATTAAGTAGAATATTGAGAGAAGTCAAGAGCCTATGCATGTTCTGTTCAAGCACATTAAGTATTGGACACATAAATGAAATATGGCTTAAAGTCAAAATAGAGGTGAAGTAAGGTAATATGTTGTCAACTCTGCCGTTCGTTGCTTACATAGAAAAGATTATTCAAAGATTTAAGGAGCACTGAGAAGACAGAAGCAGATTATGGTATTTTCTCATATGCAGAAGATATTGCGGTCTTCAGTGTGCATAGAGATGTAGAGACAGGACTAAATAAATGAAGTATATGAAGCAGCTGGTCTGAGGATGAATAAGGATAAAGCAGTGACCAGGCGATGAGAAAAGAGAAATGGGGAAGGTCTAAACTTTCAGATCGATGGAATGAGGATAAAAGTTGAATCTGTTCAGTATCATGGAAATGTAGAGGAGGAAGTATGGATAGCAACATCAAATATTGCGTATGTGTACAAGTTTTCTATCCATGTTAAAGAATGCGAACGTCTTTAAACAGGTAAAGAATGTATTTTTTGAGATCATTCTGACATCGATAATGAAACATGGAACGAAGTTTTTGACGACCACCATGAAGTTAAGAAACAGTATACAGGTTGAAGGTTGCCCACAATAATGGGGGGAAAGAGTAAAAGAAATAGGGTGAGAAATGAGCCAATTAGAGAAAAGAATGGAGTAGGCCCTATCACAAATATGACAGAAAAGGTTAAACTAAGGTGGCTAGGTCCCTTGGAAAGAATGGATAATCAAAGGATGTTGGGAATGGAGAGAGCAGTAAAGAAGACCGATATATATATATATATATATATATATATATATATATATATATATATATATATATATATATATATATATATATATATATATATATATATATATATATATAGTTTCTAAAAATAAATTTTTCTTATAGAAGATGCAAAAATAAAATTTGTCATCGACTTCTAATTGGTAGAGATTGATATTTTCACATTTGTGTCCAATGCATAATAATTTTACGCTTATGATTTTGTAGATATATATCCATTCACTCTTTATAAAATTACTTTTTTCCGATAGTCCAATCTTTTCCAATAAAAAGAAATGTTATACTAAAAAAAAAGTGAAGAGGTATATATATTCGAAACCATACCTCAAAAAAATTGTCCTAACGAATCGTTGGGACAAGTGGCAAAAATGTCACAGTTAAATTTTCAATAGAGAAAAGTCATGTTAAGCATAAAAAACTTGCTGCACCGATTTATTTTCTAATAAGAGAGTAACTGAAAAAATTTGTTGTGACATTTTTGCCACTTGTCCAAGCAATTCGTTGGGACAATTTTTGCATTGCATAAAACAAAAAAAAATTGGACAAGAATGCTAAAATGTCTATCTCACCCAATCAGGAATCTATGTCAATTTTTATTTTTTGCATCTTCTAAAAAAAAAAAAAATTAAAATGTCCATTAATTCCGTAAATTTTTCTTCTCTAATTCTTGTAGATCTATTAAATTATTTTCTGGAACAATAAATAAATTAACTAAATTTAGAACTCCTTTCTTTAAATTTAGGATAAACTTAAATTTAAAATTTTTTTGAAAACGTTGCATTTAATTTAGAAATTTTTAAAAATTTAAGAATTATTTAAAAATTTTATAAAATGTTTAAAATTACATAAGTTAAAAACTTTTAGGGATATTTCCACACAGAGTGTATTAAAATTTTTTACGTAACAAAAAATATTTTATTTAAATTTTTATTTTTTTTATTTATTATAAAATTTAAATTATATTAATAATATATTATATATTATATATATATATATATATATATATATATATATATATATATATATATATATATATATATATATATATATATATATATATATATATATATATATATATATATATATATATATATTTGTTAGTTTATTAACTTTTTAAGATAAATTTTGATTAGATCTTCCTTATATCAAAATTAATCTTAAATAAAAATTAATTAATTAATAATAAATCATCCATTAAGTATATTAATTTCAATCAACTCAAAAGTATATCTACATTTTCAAATTAGTATTAATGAAAATGACTTTTTTATATGATAATTTATCGGAGATCGATGTTAGTATTAAGAGAGACTAAAATGATTAAAGCGTGATTAGCAGATGTATTAGAATTAATGTTCCTTGGGTTAAGAAATGATCAAAAGGAGTGTAAATGCCATACATTGAGCGATAATCAATAGTTGGAGCAGGAGTCAACGCACATACTACCGCCAGCGTCAACAAACTTAAAGACAGACTACCAGTTTGCGGAACAGGAGTCAACGCACATACTACCGCCAGGGTTAACCAACTTAAAGACAAACTACCAGTCTTCGGAACGGTCGCACATACTACCGCCAGCGTCAACAAACTTAAAGACAGACTACCAGTTTGCGGAACAGGAGTCAACGCACATACTACCGCCAGCGTCAACAAACTTAAAGACAGACTACCAGTTTGCGGAACAGGAGTCAACGCACATCTACGCCAGGTAACAAACTTAAAGACAGATACCAGTTTGCGGAACAGGAGTACGCACATACTACCGCCAGCGTCAACAAACTTAAAGACAGACTACCAGTTTGCGGAACAGGAGTCAACGCACATTACCGCCAGGGTTAACCAACTTAAAGAAAACTACCAGTCTACTCTCAACTTAATTCAAACTAGAAAAACTCTTATCTCATATCTCATTCTTATACATATTAATTTTAAAATTAACCTAAGGAGAGCTTAATTTTTAACTTTTTAATAACATTTTTTTAATTATTTGGATTTCTAATTAAATTATATATATATATATATATATATATATATATATATATATATATATATATATATATATATATATATATATATATATATATATATATATATATATATATATATATATATATATATTATATATAAATAATAATAATTTGTATAAATATTAATTAATAAATTGTTAATATTGCAATCTAAGTGATCGCACGCAAATTACTAATTTTTATAATTAAAACTTTAATTAAATTTTGCAAATGAGAAAACTTTTTACCTACAGTCTGCGTTCCACGTAAATCTGGATTTACATCTGACTGCAGCGAGATTTTCAGAAAGTCCAGCGAATTTCATTAATTAAGTTTTTCATCTGCGTGCAATGCTCAGATGTAAACAAATATCAACTGACGCATGTAATTAACTGTAAATATAATCTTGTATCTAATTTAGTCAATCCATTAATAAAATCAATCACTCAGCCAAAGTATCTTAATCAATATTAAAAAAGAGTAGTAAAAAAAAAAGATAAAATATATATATATATATATATATATATATATATATATATATATATATATATATATATATATATATATATATATATATATATATATATATATATATATATATATATATATTAGAGGTGGACCGGATATCTGCATCCGCATCCGCAACTGCGGATATCCGCATCATTTTTCCAATATCCGCATCCGCGGATATCCGCAATTGGATATCCGCAACCGCATCCACATCCGCGGATATTAAAAAATTACGTATCATGCAATCGATTAAAAACTTTCAAAGGCAAAACTTTGTATTGAATGCAGAACCTCTTTCTGAGCGCCATACAGGCGACTATCTTGAAACTGTATTTGAAAAGATGCTGACAAAATGGAAGATTTCATTAAATGAAGTGCACTGCGTAGTCAGGGATTCGGGCACAAATATAAAAAAAGCACTTTCTCTGGCAAGAGTGAAAAATGTAGATTGCTCTTGCACACCAAACTCAGATAGTAGTTAAAAATTCCATTATGAGTCAAAAATGTGCATCCGATTTAATAACCAAATGTAGGTTAATTGCTACGCATTTCAATCACTCCGTTGTAGCCCAAAATGAGCTGAAGAAAAATACAAACAAGATTAAATGTTCGTCCACTTTCTGTCATGCAAGATATTCAAACACGCTGGAATAGTAGTTTGCATATGCTTGAGAGGATGAGCGAAATTAATGAGGCCATTTGCCTTTATGCTTCAAGCAGCACAAAAATAAAGCCTCTAACAGGTGACGAAAATGACATTTTAAATAATGTATTAATATCCTTAAGCCTTTTGAAGAATTAACAAAGACTATAAGTTCAGCTGAATCATGTTTGTCAGATGTGATACCACTTGTTTCAACATTGAAAGTTGTGTTAACCAATGTTATTAAGTCTAAGGGAGTTTCAAGGATGACTGAAACATTAATGAAGGAGATGAACGACAGATTTGAAAACCTGGAAAATGATGATGCTTATACAATTGCAACCTTTTTAGATCCTAGGTACAAAACAAAATTTTTTTAAACCACTTGTTTCTCAGAATGTTAAAATCAAATTAGGATGCTTATGCGATGAGATGATAGAAACAGCTAAAATAACGCCTTTCAAGAAAAAGCAAAAGCTGTCATATACAAAAGAAACAAAATCTTTTAGCTTAAGAATTACTAAATCAATAAAAGATCTTCTAGCTTCCAGCAGCGATGAAGAATCACAGTCAGAAGTGTCAAAGGATACAATATCGATTATTGAAAATTATCTGAAACTCCCACGTTTGGAGGCAGATAAAGACCAACTGGTTTGGTGGAGAGATAATTGCAAAAGTTTCCCTTTTCTTGCTGAGCTGGTAAGGACTTATTTAGCATGTCCTTCAACTAGTGAGCGTCTTTTCAGTGGAGCAGGCCTCATTTACGACGAAAAACTTTCACCTGAAAGAGCCCAAAAGCTTTTATTTCTAAAAAATAACTTACCAATTATTAACTTCAAATGGAATATGTGAAACTGTGAAGTGTGAAGGTAATACTGAATTACTGGCTATATATATATATATATATATATATATATATATATATATATATATATATATATATATATATATATATATATATATATATATATATATATATATATATATATATATATATATATAACCTTTTTCCAAATGGGTGGAGGTTGGGGAAAGAGGTTGGTGGGGTGTTCAAGAGTTGGGTCCCCGTTCCACACCCTGGTAACATAGATTCTAGGATATTATATTTAAAATTCCAAGAATCTATGGCAAAAACTCTTAAAAAATTAAACTATCCGCATCCGCATCCGCATCTGCGGATATCCGCAATTGAATATCCGCAACCGCATCCGCATCCGCATCCGCGGATAGTAAAAAATTACTATCCGGTCCACCTCTAATATATATATATATATATATATATATATATATATATATATATATATATATATATATATATATATATATATATATATATATATATATATATATATATATATATATATATATATATATATATATATATATATATATATATATATATATATATATATATATATATATATATATATACCTCCGGTGGGCAAAGGACGGAGGCGTACCAAATTCCTCCGGAGTTAGGAAAACTCTATCCTGGTCGATAGTGGCCGACATGTCCAGATACACTGTGCTTGAAAGTATACAAGTCAAAGGAAGTTGGGAAAACAGACCAAGGGAGTGTGTTCCAAACTATACTAGTATAGTACAAGTAAGATTGAGCATAGCGGTTAAGTCTGAAGTCAGAGAGTTGAACAGAGAAAGGATGAGACTGTGTAGAAAGGCGCGCCGCACGAGCTCCTCTCAGTGGAGGAGGTATGTGACGAGAGAGCTCAGAAGAGCAGTGTCCATTGTAATATCGATAGTAAAGAGAGAGTGATGCAACAATTCGACGGGCAGAAAGAGATTGGGGAGAATTAGTAAAAGCAGGAGAGTTGATGAGACGAAAAGCCCCTAGACTCCACCTTCTCAAGGAGAGCTGTATGAGTGAAATCACCCAAGATGTGCGAAGCAAACTCCATACAGGGACGAATAACACCCCAATACAAAGCAAGCAACTGGGATGGCGTGAAATAATTCTGGAGGCGCCTCAGAACACCCAACCTCTTGGAAGCGTGTTTAGAAAGAGAAATAATGTGGTCTTTCCAAGAAAGATCACGAGAAAAGGATACGCCAAGAATATTAAGAACAGATGAAGGTTTGAGTTGTATGTTTTCGAAGAAGACATTATAGTTGTGTGGAAAATTGGGTCGAGTGGAGAGATGGAGGAATTGACTTTTTGAGGCATTCAAAATAACGATACATGGGTGAGTGGGGCGAATGGGGAGAAGAGACGGTTGGATTTCGTATGTGTGAGATTGGAAGAGAAGAGTAGATTATTAGCTGTAAATGTATTAAGTTTGGCAGCCATGGGTGCATCTGACAATTAGTTAGTAGTGGTGAGGGTCCAGGTTAAAGGAGGTGGGAGAAAGCAAAAATGAGAAAGAGAGTGATGGAGGAGGTGAGGTGAGGAAGGCTGGAAGAAGAAGAGAATAGAGGTGACTAGAAAAGAGGAATAAGAAAGAAGTGGAGAGAGGTAATGAGGAGTGAGGTGGAGGCTGTTGAAGAGGAAAGAATAAATTGAAGATAGCTTTAGTGGAAATATCGAGAAGGATGTGTGAGTGAAGAAAATAAGGAATGGAAGGCGGAAAGGGAATAAATGGTTGAATGAAGATTTGGAGAATATGGTGAAAAGAAAGAACGCCTATAACAGGTATCTGGGTACAAAGGAGGATAAGGATTGGGAGGAGTAAAGGGTTAGATGTAGGGAGGTGAAAAGAGAAGTCAAGATGGCAATAAGAAGAGTTGAATAGGAGTGGGGCAGAAAGTTAGGAGAAAGTTAGAAGAAAGGGGGAGTGAATGGGAAAGATGGAGAAATAATACAGAGAGAGAAGGAAGTTAGAGAGAGATGGAAAAAGTACTTTCGTGAATTGTTGAACGAAGGGAGAGAGATTAGTAATGGGGGAGGTAGACATAATGGGGGGGGTGTAATTAGCGAGGAAGAGGAGAGAAATATTAATAAAGAGGAGGTGGAAGTAGCTGTGACAAAAGGTAAAGAAAGAAAAATCTCAGGAAAGGATGGTAAATATTCAGAGACCTAGAGAGTTGATTGACTGGTTGGTGAGAATGTTTAATGTATGTTGGTGAGAAGGGAGAGTGTCTCAGGAGTGGCAGAACTCTTGCATGGTACCATATTCAAAGGAAAAGGTGATAAGATGGTTTGTAAAAATTATAGGGGGATTAGTTTGCTGAGCGTGATACGAAAGATTTAAGGAAAGTTGTTAGT
>SEYY01002454.1:27500-28770 GCA_009176605.1 Armadillidium nasatum
GAGTTGGACAGAGAAAGGATGAGACTGTGTAGAAAGTCGTGTCACACGAGCCCTTCTCAATGGAGGAGATATGCGACGTGAGAGCTCAGTAGAGCAATGTCCGTTGCAATAGCGATAGTATAGAGAAAGTGATGCAACAATTCGACGGGAAGAAAGAGACTGGAGAGAGTTAGTATGAGCAGGAGAATTGATGAGACGAAAAGCCCTAGACTCCACCTTTTCGAGAATAGCTGTATGTGTGGAACCACCCCAGATGTGAGAGGCGTCCCCCTTCTTTGGCACAGGTTGAATGAGCGCACGTTTCCAGCAAGAAGGGAAGATCGAAGTAGAAAGGCAAAGACGAAATAGTTTACCAAGAAAGGGTGCAAGCTCGGAAGCACAAGTTTTGAGAACCGCAGGAGGAATAAGATCAGGATCATACACCTTCTTAGTGTTAAGCTCAGACAGAGCAGAAATGACATCTTTAGAATAAATTACAATGCTATGCATAAATGAGTTGGAGGGGGTTGAATAGCTCCGGAATCGTCTAAGGTAGAGTTAGAGGCAAAAGTTTGAGCGAAGAGTTCAGCTTTAGTAGAAGGTAAAATGGCAGTTGTGCCATCAGAAGAGACTAGAGTAGGGAAAGAGGAAGAAGCAAAGTTAGAGTTAACAAAATGCCAGAAAGGTCGAGAGGAAGAAGAGCCAGGAAGATTATTGCATTTGCGACGGAGAAAAGAATTTTTGGTATCTCGAAGAATAGATTTTGCACGATTCCGGGATGAAATATAAATTGAATGAGTTTACGGAGTTTGAAGACGACGGTAATCTCTGAAGGCAGCATCCCTACGGTGGATAGCGCGAGAACAAGTAGAGTTAAACCAAGGTTTGTTAGGTTTAGTAGAAGGGAAAGAATATGGAATGTACGCCTCCATTCCAGAGAGAATCACCTCAGTTATGCGCTCAGCACACTCCGAGGGACCCCTCCCACGAAAGCAATAATCATTCTATGGGAAATCAGAGAAGTACAACTGCAAGTCAGACCAGTAAGCAGCACCGAAGTGCCACAAACATCTCCTCGCCGAAGGCTGGGGCCATTCTTGCAGAAGACTTGAAGAAACAGAACAAGATACGGAGATAAGAAGGTGATCGTATGAACCCAGAGGAGGAAAGAGTTTAACAGTATAAGGAGAAGGATAAGAAGTAAGGAAAAGATCAAGTATGTTGGGTTCATCACCAAGACGGTCAGGGATACGAGTAGGGAGCTGCACCAACTGCTCAAGGTTGTTCTGGA
>SEYY01002455.1:0-5000 GCA_009176605.1 Armadillidium nasatum
AAAAATAAATGCGACTTCTTCGGAGTTTAATTTCATGATGAGATAGAAAAGCAAAAGAAAGAAAGAAAAAAAAATGATTTATATTAAAGAAAAAAAAAATCTTTTTCTTATGTTGTAATCCATTTTTTTTTTCCTCTTTCCAAATGATTTATTGGAAATCGATTCCATATTACATCCGATATAAGCTCATAAACAAATAGAACACACATTCTATACTTAAACACATACATGCACGCATGTATAAATACATATTTACATTCATACATAACATGCATTCATATATAGGCATATGCATTCATGCGTACGTAATTTCATGCATACCTACGGGCATACATACGTTCAAATATACATGGGTATATTATATATATATAATATAAATATATATATATATATATATATATATATATATATATATATATATATATATATATAATATATTATATATATATATATATATATATATATATATATATATATATATATATATATAATATATATATATATATATATATATTATATATATTATATATATATATATATATATATATATATATATATATATATATATATATATATATATATATATATATATATATATATATATATATACGTAAGTGCAATATAGTTCTTATGTATTTCCTTTTATCTAATAACGACGTCATTTTAGAAAGCAATTTCGATTCTGGTTTGTAAAACGACAGAGAAAAAGAAAGAAAAAGATTGGAAACGATAGATAGATAGATAGATAGATAGGTAGATAAATACATAGATAGTTATATAGGTTGATAACTAGATGGAAAGATAGATAGATAGATAGATAGATAGATAGATAGATAAATACAAAGATAGATTGATAGGTTGATAACTAGGTAGAGAGGTATTTAGAAAGATAAGGAAATATATATATATATATATATATATATATATATATATATATATATATATATATATATATATATATATATATATATATATATATATATATATATAATATATAATATATATATATATATATCTGTCGCAGGCCTCATCCATCCAAACACTCAACCCCTTCACCAAGCTTTTCCTTTCATTCCTATCATCTGTCCACCTCACATCTTCCCAATTAATCCCTCTATCCCTTAACATCTCCTTGACATTACTCCTCCAATTTCCCATCGGTCTCCCCCTATCTCTCACACCTTCCACTTCTGAAACAAATACCTTTCTTCATTCATCCTACAATCATGCCCAAACCAACTCTACATACTTTGTTCAGCTCTCTCAACTATGCAACTTCTCCATCCATACATTTCCATTATTCTAGAATTCCCGACTCTATTCCTTCTGCCAACACCACAAACAGCTTTCAGACCCTTCATATATATATATATATATATATATATATATATATATATATATTATATATATATATATATATATATATATATATATATATATATATCAGAGAAGAGAGAGAGAGAGAGAGAGAGAGAGAGAGAGAGAGAGAGATATTCATAAATAGATAGATAGGTTGATATATTGATAGGAAAATAAATAAAGAGCTATGTAGAAAAATAGATTGAAAGGTAGATAGATAGATAAATAGATAGATAGATAGATAGAGATAAATACATAGATAGAGAAAGAGAAAGAGAGTACAAAGAAAACCGAGAAGGAAATTAATTCAATATTTATTGTATACAATTTGTACAAAGCCGTTCAAAATTATGTTTTCTAAAAGAATACTTAATTTCACTTTTGATAACAAACGTGCTTTTATATATTATTATTATTATTATTATTATTATTATTATTATTATTATTATTATTATTATTATTATTATTATTATTATTATTATTATTATTATTATTATTGTTGCTTTATATATTATTATTTTGTTTTATTTTTTTATTATTTTATTTATTATATTATTATTTATTATTATTATTATTATTATTATTTATTATTATTATTATTATTATTATTATTATTATTATTATTATTATTATTATTATTATTATCATTATTATTATTATTATATATTATTATTATTATTATTATTACTATTATTATTATTATCTTTATTATATTTCTTGAAAGAATACTTCCATTAAAACATCAGTCAGCATCTAATATCATTCATCAAATATTTCTCATTCAGAACAACAACAACAACAACAACAACAACAACAATGACAAACAACACCAACAACACTTTTCTTAACAGTATTACACTGTGTCATGAAGGTATAAATTACCTTTATAGAATTTTTATATCGAATTTTTTATATAGAATTTTTATAGAATTTATATAGAATTTTTAAATAGAATTTTTATTTAATCTATATTATATTTATAGAATTTATACAGAAATTTTTATATAGAATTTTTATAGAATTTATATTATATTTATATAATTCATTCAGATTTTAATACAGAATATTTTTATAGAATTTATATTGTATTTATAGAATCTATATAGAATTTTGTATAGAATATTTTACATAAAATATTCACAGAATTTAAATTATATTCGTAGAATTTTTATAGTATTTTATATAGAATTTCTTATAGAGGAATTTTTATATAGAAAACACATCTTTTTAAAACATTTTTCAGCATCCCATTCTATAATCGTCAACATCTTAAATATAGTAAAATCTATTATTTAATAATAAAATAAAATAAATTTACCTTAAATAAAATAAAATAAATGTCCAGATGAAAATTAAACTTAATAAAATTTGAAAAAGAGTTTGGTGCATATATATATATATATATATATATAATATATATATATATATATATATATATATATATATATATATATATATATATATATATATATATATATATATATATATATATATATATATATATATATATATATATATATATATATATATATATATATATATATATATATATATATATATATATATATATATATATATATATATATATATATATATATATATATATATATATATATATATATATATATATATATATATATATATATATATATATATATATATATATATATATATATATATATATATATATATATATATATATATATATATATATATATATATATATATACTCAATTTAAAAATGCGAAAAAGTTATAAAGGTAATAACAACAAAGCAGAACAAATAAAACATATCTAAGCGTTTTATATAAACAAATATCCCACTATAAAACGCCTTCAAGCAGCTACTTGTTTTAAAACGATATAAATTTCGGAAGAGTAATATGACGATATAACTATTAAAAAGAAGCATCCTAACTAAAAGAAATTAAACTCTGATGACTTTTTAATACACTGAGAAAGTAAAAGAAAAAAAAAAAGAAGTCTCTTTAATACAACAATGTTTTACTCTCTTTAATGACCTTTTATGATCTCCCAAACTTTTTTTTTTTTTTTAAGAGCTTCGAAAATACAAGAGACGCTGAATAGTTATGACTTTTTCTTGACGCTCTTAAGAAGATATAAAATCTTAACTTAAGAAGATTAAATTCGAGCCTTTATAATAAAAATTGATTAATTTTTAGAGATGAGAACGATTCTTTCATTGTCTATGATATTATATAGCCAGAAATGGATATTTTATATATATATATATATATATATATATATATATATATATATATATATATATATATATATATATATATATATATATATATATATATATATATATATATATATATATATATATATATATATATATATATATATATATATATATATATATATATATATATATATATATATATATATATATATATATATATATATATATATATATATATATATATATATATATATATATATATATATATATATATATATATATATATATATATATATAATATATATATATATATATATATATATATATATATATATATATATATATATATATATATATATATATATATATATATATATATATATATATATATATATATATATATATATATATATATATATGTGTGTGTGTGTGAGAACGTGTCTAAATATGTGTTTGTGTGCTTGAGTGAAATAGCAAACTGTTCGAGAAAAACAATGTTTACTCTACCAACTAAGCTTGATTTATAGAGACTATAACTTGAAAACAATGGCTCATAGAGAGTTAAATAGAAATCGCACAAGAAAAGGAAATTTTTTTCTCTTTCTTTTTTCAAGAACAAAATCTTTCTACCTCATTTATTACCAAAGAGAATTGTGGCATTCTCTACGACTAAGATATCATATATATATATATATATATATATATATATATATATATATATATATATATATATATATATATATATATATATATATATATATATATATATATATATATATATATATATAGCGTGTGTGTGTGTGTGTGTGCATATACATATAGAGTGAGTCTGGATTAACGATCCAACCTCCGGTAGTGTTTTCTATACATAAATGTATGATTAAAACACTCAAAAATTGTAATTCAATTTTCCTTTGTTTTTGGATTACAGCATTATAAAGGTTTAAGTTTAAACAACTAATCAAGCAGATTATAATATGGTAAAAAAATGACACCTAAAAATATTATCATTTGTCAACCAATCACCTGTCAGTTGTGACAATCGTGATAAATATTATAACCATTGCCATACATTTATTCCAATCTGGAAAATGTGAATATGAACGTTTGTTTATGGTTTTTCCAACGGAAATGCTATAGCTGCTATTGGAGATTATCGCCATTGCTTCTGCATTGTAGAATTCCAGATAAAAACGTTATTTATCGTAACTTTCAAAACATTGTGTGAGACTGGTAGACTTTGCAGTGCTCACATCACATCTCAACATACCCGTTGACAAGATTCAAATGAAGTAGAAACCATTTTGGATTTAATGAATTAGAGTCCTTCGTTTAGCTCACGAAGAATTGTCGCTTAACTTGAAATTCCTCAAACAAGAGTGATCCGCAACATTGCACAAACAGGGCTCTTATCAATACCTCTTACAGAGTGTAC
>SEYY01002456.1:5000-7500 GCA_009176605.1 Armadillidium nasatum
TGAAAATTTGTTTGCTTTTGTTTGAAAATTTGTTTGCTTTTGTTTGAAAATTTGTTTGCTTTTGTTTGAAAATTTGTTTGCTTTTGATTTATCAGAAAGGAATGAAAATAATTGAAAGTAAGTGAAATAATTGAAAATAATTGAATATAAATAAATTACAAACTTTAAGTTCTCAATTTTTTTAAGTTAATTGATGAAAGAGATGTTAAAAACCTTATTTCATTGCCCGAAAAAAGAAAATAAATAAATTCTGTCGTACAGAATATGATTAATAATAAGTTAACGACGTAGAAGTACACCACTCCAACGTATAGAGGAATACCATTTGGGCATCTGGACTTATCGATCATATATATATATATATATATATATATATATATATATATATATATATATATATATATATATATATATATATATATATATATATATATATATATATATATATATATATATATATATATATATATATATATATATATATATATATATATATATATATATATATATATATATATATATATATATATATATATATATATATATATATATATATATATATATATATATATATATATATATATATATATATATATATATATATATATATATATATATAAACGAAAAACTTTTTAATTACATATATTTGGATTTTACTGGAAAAAAACTAAAAAACTGTTTTTCTATTAATTATTTTTTGTGTATATAATTCAAAATAAATAAATAGCAGAATGAACGGTAACGGTTGTTCTTAAATTTTAATTTGTACTTTCCTCATTTTTAAATTGTGTTTTCAACCTTTCACGGGTAGGACCTTTTCTTAAGAGGAACCATACAAAAAATTTAAAAACCGAAATCTCCATTCTTCCCCTCCCTCCCCCACCTCCCCGCAACTAACCCGAATCTCTTTCACCTGATTTCAGGTTCAGGCTTTAAAGTGAGAAATATTAGATACTGTAGGAATACAGAATGTTGCAAGAAACTATACAAGAAAAAATGTTACGCGGATTTGCTTTTAACGTCTTTAAAAATATTTTTTCAGCAGTATTTTAAAATAATAGACATTAAAATAAAACCTCTAATATAAATCATAATTTTTATAATATAAAATTAAAAAGTTTAATTAAAACAGTTTTAATTTACCCTTAACTTGAAATCCAAATTTCAAATTTATTAATACAAAATACTCTATTTCCCTCCGCAATCTTTTTCATTTTTAAAAGGAAAAAAATTTTTTTTTTTGAACTACGTTCCTCCAATAATTCCCCGTACGATGCGCAATAAATATCTATACACGTCTCAACCACAACCGCTCAAAACAATTGAACATCTTAAAATATTCTCAATCTTTTGTTGTAATGAACACAAATTATGTCATTTAAGAACATCAATGAGATAAAATAGGTAATATGAATAGTCTCAATGGAATTAGGGTAAGATGGTATGAAAACCGAAGTTTCGAGACAGAGAATCCTTGCGAGAAAGAGACTCTCTCTTACTCGAACGAGAAACACTCCGGAGCTTTCTATGGAATTAACGCAGTGATGAAATGGTTTGCGCTTTTGTTCGCCTTTTATAAAGGGAAGAGAATTTAATTGTTCAATTTATTCTCTCTTTATATTATATCTATTCGCTTTAATTAAATGGAAAATATTCACTTCTCAGCTAGAATAATTTTATTCAATTTTCGAAATTAAAATGTAAACTAATTTATATATATATATATATATATATATATATAAATATATATATATATTATATATATATATATATATATAATATATATATATATATATATAATATATATATATATATATTAATTAAATTAAATTATATATATATATTATTAATTAAATTATATATATATATATTATATATATATATATATATATATATATATATATATATATATATATATATATATATATATATATATATATATATATATATATATATATATATATATATATATATATATATATATGTGTTTCAGAATTGCTTGAGAATGGCCATTTTACTTCAAAAAGGAAAACGTCTCTTTCAACAAGAGTTCCATTTTTCATAGTTCAGAAGTTACAGCACCTTGAAATTTGGCCATTTCCTGAAATGGAATGCCATTTTGGTGCAAGTGTATAATGGCTGTTGACGTATCGCAGATAGCAATGGAGGGAATGTATGTATTGCAATGGATTCGCAACCAATATGGATGTGTAGCAAAAATATGAACACATAAGGAGGGTACATACCTTCACTTGTATGTTAGAGCTTATTTAAAATACGATACATGAGGTAAGTCAAATATAAAAATCAGCTGATCAAGATTTATTGCAAAAAAAAAATAAAAAAAATAAAAAAAAAAAAAAAAAAAATAAAAAATAAAATAAATTTTAGACATAATAAGAAGTAAATATTTTTATTACATACATTTTAGAGGAGTTGCTCGAAATGTTGATCTTGTGCATCAATACTGGTCTCATATCGTGGTACTATGATTTAACAA
>SEYY01002457.1:0-12917 GCA_009176605.1 Armadillidium nasatum
AGTTTCACTGATACCAGAACTCAGTCTTCTCCACATGAAGCTCAATCTTCTAATTTATCTACTCCACCTTTACCTTTTGAACAAACTGATAAATCGCTATCAGATGTTTCTAGTGGAGAACAAGAACAAGATTCACCTTTGAAGGATGATCGTAATTTAGATCCTTCTTATAAACCGTATCAATTATATAAAGGTCCTCGAGAAAATACCCCAATACAAACTCGAAGCAAAACCAGATTACAAAATCAGGAATTAATAAAACAAAACCCTGATATTCCAACCTTTTCACATGAATCATATAGAGATAACGATTCATATACCTCATTACCTACATTACCCCCTAAACAAAATAATAATAATACTCAACCGTCTTCACCAAATTTTTCTCGTGATAATAATAATAAACCAGACGAGAAAACTGGTGCTATTCCTAAGATCCGTAAAAATTAAGGAATTATATATATTTTTTTGTATCTTATATAGTTTTTAGAATTTTTGTAAAATACAATACAAATATTTTAGTATAACGATTAATTTCAATTGTTTGTTTGTATAATTAACTGATGTTACTTATAACTAAGCAGATAATTGATATCTTCTTATTTTTTAATTTTCTTGTATTTTGTTAAAAATATAAGAAAATAATTAAAATATAAAATAAAATAAAAATAGCAAAACTTTGAAAAAAAAAAAAAAAAAAAAAAAAAAAAAATATTTTTTTTTGTTTGCATGCCATACTTTAATATTTAGCAATAAGTTTAAATCGCTTTCGATGTTTTTGAAATACACTATTCTAAATTCTTTACAAATAAAAGAATACTTTCTTTATACTATAATTTTCTTTGCATGTTTTTGCATGATCTTGTTATTTTAAGATTAATAACCTGTCTATCAATGTCATATTCTTCTCAAAAATTTTTTTTTACTTGGTTATAAACCTTATAATTTCGATAATTTTCTTACTAATATTTTTTTTTGTATCCTATATACTTACTCTAATACAATTTTTGTTTTGAATCCTTCCTTTGATCCTACCTCTACCGTCTCTAATCCCAGTACTATTGTCTTAATTCAATCTCCTACTTCACCTCCTATACCTTTTGCTAGAACTTTTCATTCTAATCATCCTAGAATACTTAGATTCTTACCCTATCACACTCCTTCTATCTTCTTCAGTTGAATTATATGACACTCCATCCAACTTTTCCTCTTCCTTTTGTACATGTACCGGAAGAACATTAATTAATTTAGGTATATATATATGTATTCTAAATTGGTTGTTAAAATTTCCTCACGTGTTCATCTTGGAATGGAGAAGTTTAGTGTCTCGTCAGACATGATGATGTCAGGTTAGTGTGATTATGTTATTAAAATTAATATTTTTTTTTCTCCTTATATATCTATGTATATTGTTCTAGATTGGGTGGGAGAATTTTTAGATTGGGTGGGAGAATTTTTATAACAATTTCAATTGCTATAAAATAATGCGGAAATAAAATGAACCAAATATGTGCTTTCTCTCTCTCTTTTCTGTTTCATTTTTTTTCTTAAGCGAGTTGCTTTCGCAACGAACAAAATTTAAAAGAACTCTTTCTTTTATTTTTTTTTCTTTAAAGTATTAAACTTACGAAACAAACAACCCTGTTCGAAGGTATAAAGTCTCTCACACATATGGAAGCTATTTAGCTGACGCCTATTGCCAGTCTCCAGTTTGTCTACGTTGCACCTGTACAAAATTCGTAAAGGCACGTATATAAAAATTTCATACAATCGAGGTGAAATTTCTTTTCAGTTCTTTTTCAGTTCCAATGTAAACGTTCTGTGAAAAAGATTGAAAGCATTTTTCTTTCTCCCGAATGTGCTCACACTTGCATATATGTATATATGCGTGTTTAGTTATTTTTGCTGCAACGAACTTTATAAAATCTTTTGTTTATACAATTAAAGTCGGATCCAATTTATTGGTAAGTCACATAAATAAAAATATTGTACCTATGACAATAATATTTTGCTATTATAAATTAATAATGACTTAAAGGAAAAATGTTTATATCGATTTCTATTTGTTTTAGCAATCTGGAATTTGTGAGTGTGAGAAATTTTACTGATGGATAAATAATAAAATTTTTCTAGAACAAACCGTTGGTATTAGGGAGTAAAGAATTGTCTCGTTGGTTTATAGAGATAAAACGTTGGTATGGGGATAAACGATAGTGTATAGGAAAGAAAATGTTGATATATTGGGAAAAAGAATAATTTCGTTGATGTTGAAATTGAGTTTTATGTTTTTAAACTTTTATAATCTTGCCAATAAATTTTGTCTTACTCCATAATCACATGTTCATATATTCTTCTTACAATTAAATAAATGTTTACTTTAATTAAATATTATTAATCCTTTTATATTGATAATATTTACAATTTATAAGAAAGTAGCTTAGGCAACGAACCTACTATAAATCTTCTGATAAATTCTTACGAATGTCTTTGAGATAGACATTACAACAAGGATAGTAACAATTACTCCTCTTACGCTAACCAATGCCAATGCCCCTTAGTTAGTAACAAGAGTAATTCTCATATGATATAAAACCAACAATGTCATATATATATATATATTATATATATATATATATATATATATATATATATATATATATATATATATATATATATATATATATATATAGTGATGGATCGGATGTCAAATTTTGTAATTTGCTGATGCGGATGCGGGATGCGGATACGGATGTCGAATTTTGGAGAGATGCGGATACGGATGCGGATGCGGATGTTGAATTTCGAATTCGGATGCGGAATGCGGATGTTAATTTATAATGACATGCGATGCGTATGCCATCACTAATATATAATATATATATATATATATATATATATATATATATATATATATTATATATATATATATATAATATATATATATATATATATATATATATTATATATATATATATATATATATATATATATATATATATATATATATATATGATTATCACCTATCCCACTTTCATGGGTGGTGCCAGCCACAATTCCATTACAAACATAACTATTCTTACCTTTCAATCCCTTTCACCACAGCCCTCCATCTCTCTCTGCCTCCACAAATCTTCTACCCTCTTCAAAACTCAAATTACTTCCATCAAAATCACTCTCACTCCATCTATCCATCTCCACTTCGGCCTTCCCTTCCCCCTACCCCTATTCACATCGGATCTAAGTACCTTGCCAACCATTCTGTCCTCATTCTTTCTACACATATGTCCAAACATAACATTCTTTAATCCATGGATTAAAGAATGTTATGTAGAGAGAAAAGTAACTTATCATGGTTGTTCTTTAGAAGGAAATTCATGTAAGAAATTACTAAATTCACTTGACTCTTTACGATCTAAAAAAAATATTTTTCTCATGAAGTATGTACAGTTGTTGGAAGATTTGAAAAATGTAATACATGATTGCTTTGGAAATTATTTGGAACCTACATTTGATAAAAGCATTGAAAAATTTAGACAAAATTATTTATCTTCAGGTCTATCGGTCACACCCAAAATTCATGCAATATTTTTTCATGTTCTCGACTTTTGTCAAGAGAAAAGTCATAGTCTTGGATTTTATAGTGAACAGGCTGTTGAAAGTATTCACCATGATTTCAATACAATATGGTCGAATTATTAATTAAAAATTGCAAGAATCCAAGATATGACAATTCTTTGTTGAAAGCAATTCAGCAGTTTAATGCTCGGCATTCGTAAAAGCATTATGCGATTACTGTTGAGGCTTTGATATATGAATTATATATATAATTTGATCAGTATTATGTTAAAAGTTAATAAATTTATGAATTGTTATGATGATTATTACTTATATTTTTATTTTTCCCTGAATATACATATATATATATAATTTTATATATGTATATGTATATGTATATATATATGTGTATATGTGTGTGTGTGAGTGTATATACCTATATGCATACTTACCTACATAAATTCCACTAATATACATGTATTTCCTTCTTGCAGTTTTCGTAGAATGATATTTTTCGTCATTTTCGAGACTGAAAATTTTTTTCATTTTGCTAAAAAAGTGTATCATTCGTTTTTAATCTTTATTTTCTTATATATGTTAAGGAATGTGATCGCGCAAAAATCTTGGAGGGCCTATTTATTTAAAATGGGTAAAACACCGTGAGCACCTATCAATTTCTACCTTTCCTTCCTGCAAGAAGCATATACTCATTTAATCTGTGCCAAAAAGGGATGATTCCTCTTAGCACAATAACTATTTTCTTATTACTCTGCTCTTTCCATAAGTTTTTGTATCTATCATAAATCGAAAGATAATGAACTGACTGAAAGGTTTTACAAAATTTTGTCACTAGTTTTGATTTACAAAGTTCTCACCTTTTTGTGTCTATGCTTCTTTATTTTTACTGCAGCTGTTAAAAATTGATGCTAAATTCATTGGTTGATTAGGTCAATAGTTAGCGATGTTCTCAAGACCACGTTAGATCCCCTACTCTCTTTCTACTTTTCATTAATGATCATCATTAGTGATCTGTCACATCTATCTACTTAACTTTATATAGAGCTTTAAGAACTGTATATAAAAGGAACTTCAAGTCGTGTACTGATAAGAATATTTTAAAATATTTCAAGATATTTTTTGGTTTTATATTTTGCCTAGAAGACAGGTGAAACAAAATACACTCCACACGTGAAAACAGGTCTCCAAACATGTTTAACTGAGATCCTTACTTAATTTGAGTGGCTGAGAGCTTTCAACTGTGAAAAATAGTTTGCGACCATTTAGAGAGAGAGGGAGATAGCAAAAGTCGTAGAGTTTTTAAAAGTTCTATTGTAAAAGATTGAGAGGAGGACTCCTATCCCCGGACCTAAAGGTTTTAAGTTAGTCTTTGATTTACCTATCGTTTATATTCTGTAGCCTCACTCACTTTTATTTGATCATTAATTTTGCTTTCTCAATGATCTGTGAAAAAAATGGAAATTTATTAAAAAGCTTATCTGGCCTTCATCGATTTATAATAGATATTTGAATTTTGTTAAATGTCTTCAGGAGAGAAGAATATGAAGTACTAGACAAACTGATCAAAGCCATAAAACAGCTGAATAGCGATGACTGGTTTGATGTTACTACCGGGGTAAAGTATGATAGCTACTTTCTCCGGTTCCCTTTATAATCTTTATGGATTAATGTGGTAAATTGGTGCGGAGTGAGATGGATGGTGTAATTCTTGACTATGTGGATGACCTTGCATTGGTCACTAAAAAGAAGAGAGCTTTGCATGATTTTGTCGCTGAATGAAATGAAGTGTTGTCGACTAATGGAATGAAGGTGAGTGTGGAACAGACGGAGGTCATGTTGGTGTGTAGAGAACAGGAGGCTCTTAGTATTGTGCTGAGGGATGGAGTACTGAAAGAAGTGGACCATTTTAAATATCTCGGAGTATGTTTCGGAACAGGGAATGATATGACCCTGGAGTTAAATCACAGAATTGGCAAGATCAATGGAGCGCTGACCTCGTTGTTCCCGCTGCTTAGGAATCGACACATCCAGCGGAAGTTAAAAATTATAATATATACAAGTATTTTAAGACCTATACTAACTTATAGACATGATGAGTGGCCTCGTAACACTAGAAAGAAATGTAAAATACAGGCGAGTGAGAAGAGGATGTTGAAAATGATTGTATGAGTGACGAGACTGGATAGAGTAAGGAACGATGATATAAGGGTGTTGGGAGTGAAGAAACATATAAACTCTCATAGATAGGGTACAACCACGAATGGTTTGGACATTGAAAAGAATGAAGGACGGAAGGCATGCGAAGTGATACTATGAGTGTACACCGGTAGGAGGAAGAGGAGTGGGTAGACCGGGAATCAGGTAAAGAGATAATGTCAGGGATCTCTGACAAGTGCTTGCACTTACAGGAGATTGGTAAATAATATGATTTTCTCTGTTGATATTGTTTTCAAACTCTCAGATAACCTTCTCACTCTTCAAATTCTATCCTATTATACACAGATTTCTTGACTATCCACTCTTTTGCTCATTTCAAATTTAACTTATCTTTGCCTTTAGAATACCTTTTCGATTTCATCTTTTTTACTGAATACTTGATAGGATAAGAAAATGGAGATGAGTGATTACTATTGGTCAATAATTAGACATATTTCAGTTATCCTTCCCCAAAAAAGAAGAAAATTCTTTAGTGACTAGTCATAGAATGTAGAATTGAAAGAGAGCTGAGCCAGGTCATAAGAACAAACATTTGATCACTGGGAAAGTGTGCCATCCAAATCACTTGAATTCCTTTATATAACTGCATGATGCAAAGCACCAGACCCACTGTAATTACAAGTGAAGATAAAAGATATTTTAGAGAAATGGATGGATTCGTTGACGGTGGAATTAGATAATAAATTATATCTGGAAATATCAGCGTTTTCCGAGGAGTGTTAACTGTAGAACTGTTAGTTTCATATGAGTCATTTATGCATTTTTGACTTTGAATTGGCAATTTTTTATCTTTGAGGTGATTATAAAGTGAATGAAAACAGTAATGTAATAGTGGAACGAATGATCTTTCACGCACGTTTTGTTCCAATATTGTGCTTTTTATCCTACATCTGAATAGCAAGAGAAAATATATAATCGAACTATGAATTCTAGGGACAGAAAAATAAATAAAAGAATGGAATCTGACCATACTTTTTGAAGGAACAGAGACTGGAACATCCTCCCAATCATAAAGGGATTCATTCTGAGAATGAATATTCTTCTCAAGGTATAGTACCCGATACTGAAGAAATAATGCTTGAAAGTAAGAACTATCAGGTTGCTTTCTGAGTTGTCAGTAAAAGGGAAAATTATATTTGTGTGTCAAAAACAAAAAATGATGAATATTAATTTTGAAATTTCAATAATACTTCGTGCGAATTGAAATGTGAGATTGTTTCTTGTTCTTAAGTTTGTGGTTCATAGATTCTCGATTTTCTTTAGAATAGCAAGGGCAGAAGAGTTCATTACTAAATACTTCTGTGTACAATCTATTTTATTTACAAAGAATAGTGCATCGAAACTAGTTATTACAAGAACAAAATGCATTTAGAATAAATTATTTTTTTACAATTCAAATAAACTTCAACTTGTTAAGATTATCACCAAATGTAATGAAGATTGTATTGTATAAAAACAAACTTCGAGGTTGAAGTAGGAGATTCCGATATTTCCAACCACCATCATGATTCCATCTTTAAAATATAGAATCAGCAGCTCACGTATCATTTTAGGTTCTGGATCATTGTAGAGATATTATCTGATGGGCCAAGAAAACTTTCATTAAAGGGAGGTGAGCTGACTTCTTGGTTCTACAACTGAAAATAAATTCTGGCCACTTGCCAAAAATACCTCCAACAACTGTAAATCTGTCTATCCATTATCTCTGATGGATCTATGGATCTGAAATTAATACTCCTGCTGAAAACAGGAATGCCACCTTGGAAGAAATTAGATTCCCTTAATCTTTCTCAAGTGCCCCATGTCATTACCCGAAATTTCAAATGATAAAACGCATGGAATGATAGAAACTATGAATGTTACGTTTGCCTATAGAACTGATAGCGTTCCTCCATATGTTTTAAGGAAGTTTGCTTCTGACCTTAATGTCCATTCTCGATCATTTCTACTTTCTAAATCTTAACACTAACCCCATTCTTTTGCCTTGGAAGTACGCGAATACTCAGCTAGTTCCAAAGAAGTTCGAATACCCTCTAACTAACAATTGCACTATTGTTCTTACCTGTATTTTTTCTAAGATCTTTGAATCTCTACTTAACTCTCATTTCCTGAATCATCTAAAGTCTCACTCGACTTCCTCCGATCATCGGTATGGTTTTCGATACTTTAGTTCAGCTGGTGAGAAATTTGCCGTTTTTTCACCAATTTATGGTCTTCTACCCTTAAGGACTATCACAAATCATGTGTGCTGGGGTTTGTCATATTCAAAGAGTTTAAATAGGGTATGGTCTGTGTTTTTATTCTCGTAGCTCTCACTTCCTTTGGATTCCTCCTCCAAATTGCTCACTTATGTGTAGTTTTCTCTCAAATCGTTTCATTTTTTTTTCATCAGTTGATAGGGAAGCATCTTTTCCTTTCTAATTCAGTTACGGTGTTCGTCTGGGCTCTACTTTGTCTTCTACTTTGCTCCTATTTTTTCTTAATGACCTACTCAGCTACTCTTCTAACTATATTCATTCATATGACGACTTAGCTGTTTATTCTTCTTCATTTCAAATATGCTTCCTTCTTTGTATCTTTAGTTGCTTCTCAGTTTCAATTCCCATTTAATTCTGGTTGATTTGAATAAGTTTTTCTCGGTGGGGTATCTTAACTTTGGGAACTTCAGCTCTTTAAATACTCATCTTTTTCACATCTCTCTGTCAAACACCCTTCCTAACTATTGTTTTATTTCTTTCGACGGCTCTACCACATTACCTGTTGATCACAAAAGCATTATTTGTCTCTTTATTAGCAAAAATTACTAAGGTTTCTAAGGCTGTTTTAGAGAAGCAGAAGAGAGTTCTATTCATGCTTTTCTTTCGTGCAGTTACCCCAACTATATACGAGTCCTAAACTCCTCTTTATGGAGTACTATTCTCACCTATGGATTTTACCCATCTGTTAGATAGAGTTGAGTTCTTTATGCTTTCTACTTCTCTTGACCCTTTATCATTGTGACATGACGTCGGCACCTTCTCTCTTTTCTATTGGTAATCCAAAGGTAGGTGCTCGTGAAGCCTACACAAGTCCATACTGATTCTTTGTATGAATTTTATGCAAAGATTGGCAACTCGAGACTTGTTAGTTATGCACCTTATGGTACCACCTCCTTTCCAGCCATATCTATAATAAGGAATTCCTTGTCATATTTTGTTTTTCCTTTTATATTTAACCTTCCTCACTATAAAGCTCACAAAGTTTGAGTTTGCACTCACCTGAGAGGTTTGCGTTCGTTTTTTTCAAGGGTGAATTTTATTATTATTATTATTATTATTATTATTATTATTATTATTATTATTATTATTATTATTATTATTATTATTATTATTATTATTTCGTTTCTGTTAAGCCACTTTTTTGAATAAATTGAATAATGTCTTGCTAGTGAACGGTGGCATATGTGTTAAAATATATTACGACTTGCAAAAGTCAGAAAATTGCATGTGAATTGGATATACCAGAAGATCTAAGAAAAAGGTAGGAGTCTTTATAGCATTTGTTTGAACTACGAATAGAAACTGAAATTATTGGAGAAGAATCTAATCTGCTCTAAACTAAATTCTCGGAGTCGCAATTAAACAGCAATGACGACTATCGAAAATTTGTTCAAATATTTAATACTTTACGAAGATAAGAAATAAGCTTTTAATCTATTAGAATAAAAGAAAATTTCAGCATAATATGCTATTAAGGTAATCCCTTATTAATCGTGGAGCATAAAGGCTGCAAATCTTCTCCACGAGTATCAGTTTAGAGAAGTTCTTTCCTGAAGACCAACCCTCCTTATACCGAAATAATACGTTAAGCAGCAAAAATTATTTCTATTTATCTGGATACAGGGATAAAGGAGCGTACTGTCAAACAAATACTCACAATCGGGGGAGAGAGAGAGAGAGAGAATTCTCTTTACTAAATATTGACTTAAAAGACTTTATAGAGAGAGAGAGAGAGAGAGAGAGAGAGAGAGAGAGAGAGAGAGAGAGAGAGAGAGAGAGAGAGAGAGAGAGAGAGAGAGAGAGAATTCTCTTTACTAAATATTGACTAAAAGACTTTATTCATGACACAGTTGTTTGCATGTATTGGATTAAAAATTAGGGAAAATTAAAATGAAAATAAAGCTAATGAGGTATTCATAATGATAAGATTACAAAAAATAAGTTAAAAATATGTGGGATGAAACCAAAAAAAAAAAAAAAAAAAAAAAAAAACGTCACCTGATTAACTTTTGGGTGCTATCACTCTTCGAGAAAAGAGTTTTTTACGAGAAGTATATATATATATATATATATATATATATATATATATATATATATATATATATATATATATATATATATATATATATATATATATATATATATATATATATATATATATATATATATATATATATATATATATATATATATATTATATAATATATATATATATCTTTCATCTAGCTCTCATGATCTACCTGGTGAACTCGTCCTACCAATTTTCTATCCAGAACAACCTTGAGCAGTTGGTGCATCTCCCTACCGTATCTCATGACTGCCTTGGTGATGAACCCAACATACTTGATCTTTTCCTAACTTCTTATCCTTCTCCTTACACTGTTAAACTCTTTCCTCCTCTGGGTTCATCCGATCACCTTCTTATCTCTCGTATCTTGTCCTGTCTCTTCAAGTCTTCCGACAAGAAAGGCCCCACCTTCGGCGAGGAGACGTTTCTGGCATTTCCGAGCCACTAACTGGTCTGACTTGCAGATGTACTTTTCTGATTTCACATGGAATGATTACTGTTTCCGTGGGAGGGGTCATTTGGAATGTGCAGAGCGTAACCATAACCATGGACTCGTACATTTCATATTCTTTCCCTTCTATTAAGCCTAACAAACCTTGATTTAACTCTGCTCGTTTTAGTGCTATCCTCTGCAGGGACGCTGCTTCAGGGATTACTGTCGGCTTCAAACTCCTGAAACTCATGCAACTTATATCTCATCCCAGAATCGTGCAAAATCTATTATCCGCAACACTAAAAATTCATTTCTCCGTAGAAAATGCAATAATATTTCTTCGTGTCATTTCTCGCATTTTGCCAAAAATGTCAACTCTAATTCTGCTTCTTCCTCTTTTCCTTCTTTTGTATCTTCTGACGGAACAGCTGCCATTTATCCTTCCTCTAAAGCTGAACTCTTCTATCAAACTTTTGCCTCTAATTCAACCTTAGACGATTGTGGAGCTGGTCCTACTCCTTCAAACTCCTCCAACTAATTTATGCATAAAATTGTAACTTCTTCTAAATGTATCATTTCAGCTCTCTCTGAGCTTAACACTAAGAAGGCGTAAGATCCTAATGGTTTTCCTTGTGGTTCTCAAAACTTGCTTTCCCGAGCTTGCATCCTACCTTTGTAAAGTATTTCGTCTTTGTCTTTTCAATTCAACCTTCCCTTCTTGTTCGAAACGTTCACTCATTCAGCCTGTGACGAAAAAAGGAGACCCCTCTCAAACCTCGAACTATCGTCCAATTTCTTTACCATCCGTTCTTTCTTCAGTTTTCGAATCTGTCCTTAACAGAAAAGATTTTTGAAATATTTCAATTCTAGTAATCTTATCTCTGATCGTCAGTATGACTTACGAAAGAAAAGTTCTACTGGTTGATCTTCTTCTCTTCTCTTTGGGTGTGTTCCATGATACAAGCGTTCGCTGTAGCAATTTGATCATCTGACGCATGTAAACAAATCAAAAATATGCAAAATAATTCAGGTGTGTGTTTACTATAAACAGATTAATTTAATGTGGCAATCTTTATTATCCTTCGAGATTGCATTGATGAAAAATGATAAATTAATAGAGATAAAAAAAGAAAAGAGCACCTGTGGCTTATAACAGCCAACTATTTTCTTTTGTTGTTAGGATAAAGCAATACCAGTTATTCCAATGAAAATAAATTGAATAGCTATAATTTTTTAATCCTAAACTAAAGCTCTAATATCCTAACAGTGTATATATATATATATATATATATATATATATATATATATATATATATATATATATATATATATATATATATATATATATATATATATATATATATATATATATATATATATATATATATATATATTATATATATATATATATATATATATATATATATATATATATATATATATATATATATATATATATATATATATATATATATATATATATATATATATATATATATATATATATATATATATATATATATATATATATATATATATATATATATATATATATATATATATATATATATATATATATATATATATATATATATATGTTATATATATATATATATATATATATATATATATATATATATATATTATATATATATATATATATATATATATATATATATATATATATATATATATATATATATATATTATATATATTATATATAATATATATATATATATATATATATATATATGATATATATATTGTATATATAATATATATAATATATATATATATATATATATATATATATATATATATATATATATATATATATATATATATATATATATGTATATGTGTGTGTGTGTGTGTGTGTGTGTGTGTGTGTATGTGTGTGTGTGTGTGTGTGTGTGTGGAACTAAATACATTATATTGAGAAAGCCTGCCTAGTTCCTCAGATGATTGTTTACATCACGAGACTATTCAAGATTTCTGCAGCGAAAATTGAAGATAGAAAATTCTATCTTCAATTTTCGCTATAACAGAAATATCAAGTGGGATCTTTAATATTCTAAAAAATTTTGACCATGGAACACACAGTCTGACTCTTGGTCCACCGTTCTTAAGCATTTCGGTGAATCTCTTTCTGTGGCGCTGAACATATCGAAAGCTTTCGATAGAGTCTGGCACAAAGCTTTGATTTTTTTCCCAAACTTCCCTCTTTCGAAATCTATCCTTTCTCTATGGTTTGCTCTCCGATTTCCTTTCCGGTCGCTCTATGGCAGTTGTTGTATACGGTCCACCGTTCATCCTTTAAATCTATTTACAATGATGTTCCTCAAGGATCTACCCTCAAAACTTTTT
>SEYY01002458.1:0-10000 GCA_009176605.1 Armadillidium nasatum
ACCACCAAAGAATATATGCGAAATGTGATAACTATTGATGGCAAGTGGTTGCTGGAAGTGGCTCCTCACTATTACAAAGATAATGAGGTTCATGATACCACCAATAAAAAAATGCCCAAAGTTAAGGGCAAAACGAAGGAAGAACTTACCAAAGAATATGGCTAATAAAATAAGGATTTTTTTGATGACCTTGAAAAGTGTTTTGGAAAATACGAAAATATTTTTGTGCAGGTTAAGAAAAAAAGCTTGTGTGGTGGAAAATTTCCTAAACTTATTGTTTTTTTATTATTATTATTTTTAAAGAATATTTACATATATAATTAAAATTATATATATATTAAAATTATTTTTCTAATAAAATGTTTCATAACCTTTTCAAAATATTTTATTTAAGCTTTAAAATGATAGTAGATCAGTAATGAAAAGTGGAGAAAGTAATATGAAATAGAACAATATTTATTTTTTTTTATTTATTTTTTTTATTAAAGTTCACATCTCACGGGCATTGCCCTATTCGAGAAGAGTAACTTTTCTAGGTAGTATATACCTAGGATCCCCAAGTGGAATCGAACCGGCGACCTCAAGCACGTGAGTCAAACACTACCGTTTGAGCCACGGTAGATGGCAAATGTGTTTAAAAAGTGAATAATAATTAATTGGTGGTCTTTTAAAGGGTGAATTGTTGGCGTCACAAACTTGTTGTTGTAGAAGAACCAGAAAGGAAAATCAGAGGGAAGGATGGAAACAGAAGGAACTTAAGTTTGGAAATAAAACTTTTATGGATGACACTTTGTAAACTTTGGATGTGTCTGACGCAGTAGCAAAAGATTTACTAAAATCCCGAAGAGCAGAGAAGGGAAAGATTATTATCAATCTAGCACTAGTAACGGAAATCAAATTGGAACTTACAAGTACCAATTTGATTTCCTTTAGAAATTCTTGATTGATAATTTCTCTCTCTCGTAGACTTCCAAGGATTTTAGAGATTGGGAAGAAGGTAAGAGGTTTACAGATTGGAAGAATGTACAGACTATACAGATTGAAGAGAGGTACAGAGTATACAGATTGAAAGAAGGTAGATAGTATATAGATTGTAAAAAAGTAGATAGTATACTACATGTTGGAAATTAAAATGAGATTGCAAATGTTAAAGAAATTAAAGCTGACTGGACAAAAAAGTTGGAAATTGTGTAGCTGCACCAACCTCTTAAACAAGAACTTACCAATACTCAAATGGTGAGGAAGAAAAGAAAATAAGTATAGGATTATATATGGCTGGAAACAACTACCTGTGGTTTCTCAGTCTACATTCATTATCGACAATTTTTAAATTGTTATAGTGTTTATAGACACGTATGATGCAGTGTGTCTGGTGTGAGATAAAAGATCGTGGATGAATGCTTAGTGCTACTGCTTTACAATAGGTAACTTAAACTATAGAATAGTTGTGTTTGCGAGGTTACTACACAAGTATTAAAGACCTACAGTAGTTGATGTGGAAAAATGTTGGTACGCAGTAATGAGTTTGCTCGATGTACAACCATACGATGGGCAGTTTGAGTAAAACAGCTGCGCGCTTGTAGCCAGCGACATGTGGGAATTTTCTGCTAAAATGGAGCCTGTCCTATTTACAGTCTGTCCTTTTATTTTACTACCATGTCTTTTCGAACTGTCGCAGGAAATTAATACTGTCCTGTCTATTATCATTGGGGACTATTCGCGTAGGAAACAAATTGCCCTTATGAGTAACATAATGCCTGCCGAGACATATCTTCAGTAGAGACGAAACCCGTTGCTGTGCACCCAATTGCCTAAATCAGTTTTCCACCTCAACAAAATACTCTATAATATGTCATATCACATTGTGAGATGTCCAAAAATTTGGTAATGCTGTGGGTGGGAGTCTTTAGTACTTTTATTAAGTGTTGCAAAGAGAATGGTGGAATCACATTTCGGTTATTACGTGATTTTTGAAAGGGAAATATTTTAAACATATGTGTTAATAAAAACAGATAGAAAAGAAATGGTGGGGGGGGGGATGAGAGAGTTGAATTTGCTTTATGCTTTATAGATATGTTAAAAGGGAGAGATGAGGGTGAGTGGAGAAGGAGAGAGTTGAAAATACCTAAATTTGCGTTACGTGATTTATAAAAATGGCCTTCGCACCCTCTCTCTCTCCTATTATATATATATATATATATATATATATATATATATATATATATATATATATATATATATATATATATATATATATATATATATATATATATATATATATATATATATATATATATATATATATATATATATAATGGAATAAAATTAATTGGAAAAAAAACCGTGAGAGCTTTGGCAAATTCCATGTCAAATTGGCTTCCAGAATTGTCTTCCAAAAATCCCGTTGTAAAGTGTGAAAAAATTGCAATTATCAGTTTAAAAAAATCTTGTTGGATGACTACCTTGACCTTTATACAGATTACGATAATTTTTTACTTATGTAATATAAAACGTACCTTACCTAACCGGACTTTGGTCAGATGACTATTGTGTTAAGTGTAGAGTAAGAACATTTTCAGCAATTTTGATTTAAAAATACTCTTATCTAACAAGATTTAGGAATAAATGTTACTGATCGCATGACTACCTTGACTTTTTTTTTTTTTTACACACACCACCACTCACGGGCAAAGCCCTATTCAAGAGGGGGTGTTAGAAGCATAAAAATAAAATAAAAGAATACAAAAAAAATAAAAACGACCCCTGCAGGTTCCACCTAACGCAAATTTCTTAGGTGAGCGCAGACGCGGGCTTTAAAGAAATTGAGATTAAATGAGGAGGGAAATACGGAAGATGGAAGAGAGTTCCACAAAACAGAGGTGGCAGGAAAGAAGAAGGCACCGAAGCGGACAAAGCTGTAGTTGCCTATGTCCACGCAAAATTGATGCGCAGACAATTCAGCCCTTGTGCTACGAGGACGACGTAAAGGTGGAGGTACGCGAGTGGATAATTCCCTCGAGTATTTTCCGCTGTAGTACCTATAGAAGAGAAACAAGGTACCAACGTCACATCGCAAAGATAAAGAGTCAATAGAATTAAAAAGAGCGGAACAGTTTATAAGTCTTTTAGCCTTTGACTCAACCCTATCCAAAAGACGGGTGAAACCTGAGCCACCCCAGATATGAGAACAGTACTCCATGTAAGGGCTGATGAGACCCTTGTATAATTGGAGTAACTGCGAGGAAGGAAAAATCCTCGAAGTCTAAACAGAACTCTCCGCTTCTCAAAGAAATGTTAAGAACATCTTTAGCTAATCGCAATTTAAACATATATCACCTAAACAGATTTAGCGATAACAAGGTATAAAACTCTTCCTGAGAGGTAGAAGTAAAATTTACCAAACCCAAAATGAAGAGTTTGAAATTTAGAAATAATTTTCTGGGGTCGTTATTCTGCATATGATTCGGTATAATAGAGAAGTAATCAACTCACAGACTAAAAAATTTTAATCTTTTATTTCATTTATAAATCGATCTTACTGATTTATAAATGAAATACTTTTTTTTTTACCTTTCACATGTTCCAAATTCTTTTTCTAATATAAATTTAGATCATTCTGATGATACTGTAACTGGGGGATTTCAAAATGTTTGACACCCTCTCTCTCTCACTCTCTCTCTCTCTCTCACTCTCTCTCTCACACACACACACACACGCACGCACACACACTCACTCACTCCTCCTCTCTCTCTCTCTCTCTCTCTCTCTCTCTCTCTCTCTCTCTCTCTCTCTCTCTCTCTCTCTCTCTCTCTCTCTCTCTCATACACACACACACTCACACTCTTTCGTCCTCTCTCTAGCTCTCGTCTCTCAATTTTGAATGGAGTAGAAAACAGAAGCATAAAAAACCAGCTTATATTGGTGATATTAAATGAGATATAGTATAACCGTTGGCAGCAGACATGAATGGTTTTACAGACAGGTATTACGACACCCGGTAAGCTTTAATAAAAAATGAGAATAGATTTTAAATAAGAAGAAATCCACTGAGACTCAGATTAGTATAAATCTTTCAAGTGAAAATAAAAATGTCCCTTAAATTGTATTAACTGGGAAAAACAGCTGACAAAAAATTGCACAATACAGAAATTGTTAGTGAAGAATGTTACAACGGAAGAGATTTAAGTTGCCAATCTTCCCGTAAAATTCCTTTGAAAATTACCCCTATATACAATACTAATGCTGCTATGCATCATAAAAAGCGAAATAAGTTACATACCCCAAGAAGTGTAAGGTGGGGTTGGACCGTCCTTCTGTAATCTGTTGCTCTTATTTTGTTTGTTCATTTTTTGTGCTTCACCTTAGCAAAGGGTCTTTCTGGCGTACTCTCGACCATACACTGAAGTTCTTGGTGAACATTCTAAGTACAGACACTTCCATCTTCCTACCCCTTCAACACATTGTACCCACAGGTTTCTAAGAAAAAGTGTGATCTGAGATTCCTTCAAAATTTATTCACACCACACTAATTGCTTCCTTTTTACATGGGTGTTGTTTGCCCATGCATGGAGTACGCCACACTCGCACAATTCTTCTTGAAAAGATGGAGTCTAGAGCGTTTCGTCTTGTTTTCATCAACTCTCTCCAGCCTGTTTCTGCCCGTCGAAATGTTGCGTCTCTCTGTTTGTGGTATCTATTACAACGGACTCTGATCTTTTGAACTCCAGTCGCAAACCTCCTCCATTGAGAAGGGCTCGCGCAACAGGCCTTTCAAAAACAGTCTGATCCTTTCTCTGTCCAACTCTTTGACCTCATACTTAACAGCTATGCTAAATCTTATATGCACTCTACTAGTAAAGTCTGGAACATAATCCCTTTATCTGTTTTCCCAACTTCCACGAATTTACATTCTTTCACACTCATATATCGAGAGACATATCGGCCTTTAACTTGGTTTTGGTTCTGATGTTTTCCCCCGACTTTGCTGAAATTCAATAGGCTTCTGATCTTTATCTACTAGAGCATATATATATATATATATATATATATATATATATATATATATATATATATATATATATATATATATATATATATATATATATATATATATATATATATATATATATATATATGTGTGTGTGTGTGTGTGTGTGTGTGTGTGTGTGTGTGTGTGTGTGTGTGTGTGTGTGTGTGTGTGCGTTTTTGAAATTTTTATTTATTAAAAAAAAAATTTAAATAAATAAATAAATATAAAAAATAAATAAAAAACTTATAGAAAACTTTATAGATTTAGTTCACTTCAACTAGGCAACAAAAAAATTTTATTTTTGTTTTTGTTTTTGTTTTCCTGTTTTTCATGGCCTAGTGGGTAGCCCGCTAGACTTTCAATCTTCATGACACCGGTTCGAATCCTGTAGGGTATCTTTTTTTTTTGCTTTTGAGAGCGGACCTTGCTAGCGAAGGGCATATGCCATCCTAACAGGCAGACATAATACTGCCCTTCAGGCCATCACGAGTTCAGAGCGAGTGAACCACTTGCAGTGAGAGCTCGTAATGCTCTCCACCCCGTAGGGTGTGTGACTTTTTTTTTTATAACGGTTCTTAAGTGTTAGATTAACTCCGAATATCTTGGCTCCTCTTCCAGAGGGTCCCGGAGACTTTGAATTTTCAGAATTTCTATTGTTATTATTATTATTAGTGGTAGTAGTAGTAGTAGTAGTAATAGTACAGAAGTATAATACAGTAGTATTATACAATTATTATTATTATTATTATTATTATTATTATTATTATTATTATTATTAGTAATAGTAAGCGTAGAAGTAATAATACTATAGTATTACTAATACAATTATTATTTTTATTGATTTTATTATTATTATTATTATTATTATTATTATTATTATTATTATTATTATTATTATTATTATTATTATTATTATTATTATTATCATTATTATTATTCATTTATTTTTATTTAAGATGTCACACCTTACGGGCTTTGCCCTATTCAAGGAGGGGAACTTCCTAACCTAACCTAACCCAACCCAACCTAACCAAACCCAACCCATGCCAACCCAGTCCAATTCAACCTAACTCAATCGAATCTAACCAAACGCAACTCATCCCATCCCAGCCCAATTCAACCTAACCCAACCCAACCCAACCCAACCCTAGAACCTTTATGAAAGTTTTTTGAAAGTTCATTAAATATCCTTAATTAATACGTAGTAATTCAGACAAAAAAATATTAGATTTCGAATATTGACTTTCGAACCTTTAGTATTAGATATCGATTATTCACTGTCGATTTTTGGATTTTGATTTTCAGATCTCGAGTATTAGATATCGATTATTCATCGTTAATTTTCGGATCTCGAGTATTTGATATCGATTATTCACCATCAATTTTCAGATATCGATTATTTGATATCGATTATTCATCATCAATTTTCAGATATCGATTATTTGATATCGATTATTCACCATCAATTTTCGAATATTGATTATTTGATATCGATTATTCATCGTCAATTTTCGGGTATCGATTATTTTGGGTTTCCGATTCCAATTTCAAATCTGTTCCAGATCCTATCCCAATTCCTATTCTAATTCCGACTCTGATCCCGATTTCGTTTATAACTACCAACCAATGAGAATACGACTTTCCTACTATACTTCGGTTCTGATCCCGATACTGACTCCGAGCCCAGATTGCAACTTTGGTACTGGTTTTGACTCCACCAGTTTAAAATTGTCCAGATCTGGTAACGACTCTCTCTCTCTCTCTCTCTCTCTCTCTCTCTCTCTCTCTCTCTCTGTGTGTGTGTGTGTGTCTGTCAGTCTGTCTGTCTGTCTGTCTGTCTGTCTCTCTCTCTCTCTCTCTCTCTCTCTCTCTCTCTCTCTCTCTCTCTCTCTGTCTGTTTGTCTGTCTGTCTCTCTCTCTCTGTCTCTCTCTGTCTCTCTGTCTGTCTTTCTGTCTGTCTGTCTGTCTGTCTTTCTGTCTCTCTCTCTCTCTCTCTCTCTCTCTCTCTCTCTCTCTCTCTCTCTCTCTCTCTCTCTCTCTCTCTCTCTCTCTCTCTTTTGCAAACATTTAAACTGTAAAATAACTCCAATAAGGAGAGATTATATTCAGAAGGAAAATATTGAAGAATAAAGATAGTTTTACACAACTTAGAAGTGTCTGGATAGGGACCATCAATCCTTGAGTTTCCAATACAAATATCATAATTATCAAAGTTGTTGAAACTGAATTGATTCGGAGCCACTGAAGTAGGAAGCGTTGAAGTCGAAACGTCAGTCTAAGCAGAATGAGAGTCGTAGCATGACTTGAAAATGAGTAGGAGTGAGAGTTGAAAAAATTTCAACCTCCTCAGGCTTGTGTATATTGAATAGAAAGAGCCACATCCTGAATAGGAGTCAGAGTCTCAGTCTAAGTTGGAACTGGTTTGTGAATCTGAGTTCAGGTTGGAGTTTGGTTGTGAGTCTCAGTTAAGTTCAGGTTGGAGTTTGGTTGTGAGTCTCAGTTAAGTTCAGGTTGGCAAGTTTGGTTGTGAGTCTCAGTTAAGTTCAGGTTGGAGTTTGGTTGTGAGTCTCAGTTAAGTTCAGGTTGGAGTTTGGTTGTGAGTCTCAGTTAAGTTCAGGTTGAAGTTTGGTTGTGAGTCTCAGTTAAGTTCAGGTTGGAGTTTGGTTGTGAGTCTCAGTTAAGTTCAGGTTGGAGTTTGGTTGTGAGTCTCAGTTAAGTTCAGGTTGGAGTTTGGTTGTGAGTCTCAGTTAAGTTCAGGTTGGAGTTTGGTTGTGAGTCTCAGTTAAGTTCAGGTTGAAGTTTGGTTGTGAGTCTCAGTTAAGTTCAGGTTGAAGTTTGGTTGTGAGTCTCAGTTAAGTTCAGGTTGGAGTTTGGTTGTGAGTCTCAGTTAAGTTCAGGTTGGAGTTTGGTTGTGAGTCTCAGTTAAGTTCAGGTTGAAGTTTGGTTGTGAGTCTCAGTTAAGTTCAGGTTGAAGTTTGGTTGTGAGTCTCAGTTAAGTTCAGGTTGAGTTTGGTTGTGAGTCTCAGTTAAGTTCAGGTTGGAGTTTGGTTGTGAGTCTCAGTTAAGTTCAGGTTGGAGTTTGGTTGTGAGTCTCAGTTAAGTTCAGGTTGAAGTTTGGTTGTGAGTCTCAGTTAAGTTCAGGTTGAAGTTTGGTTGTGAGTCTCAGTTAAGTTCAGGTTGAAGTTTGGTTGTGAGTCTCAGTTAAGTTCAGGTTGAAGTTTGGTTGTGAGTCTCAGTTAAGTTCAGGTTGAAGTTTGGTTGTGAGTCTCAGTTAAGTTCAGGTTGAAGTTTGGTTGTGAGTCTCAGTTAAGTTCAGGTTGGAGTTTGGTTGTGAGTCTCAGTTAAGTTCAGGTTGGAGTTTGGTTGTGAGTCTCAGTTAAGTTCAGGTTGGAGTTTGGTTGTGAGTCTCAGTTAAGTTCAGGTTGGAGTTTGGTTATGAGTCTGAATTCAAGTTAAAACTGGGTTGTGAGTCCGAACTCAGGTTAGAACTGGGTTGTGAGTCCAGGTTTAAGTTGTGGCTGGGTTGTCAGTCCGAATTCAGGTTGGAGTAAGATTGTGAGTCCGAGTTTAGTTTGGAGCTAGGTTTTGAGTCTGTGTTCAGGTTGGAGCTGGGTTTTCAGTCTGATTTCAAAGTGGTTCCGGAATCTGAGTTTGAGTAAGATAATATTAGGTCTGATTCTACAATCATTTGCAACAAATAATAAAATAAAATGGTAAAGAACTTTAAAAATTGGGAATATCAACGGAGGTCACCTTTTTTGACTCCTCTCGAAAATCTCTTCCTAGTTACCCCATTGCCTCTCCTTTTCTGAATGAATTTTACGTCATCACTCCCTCCCCCTCTCCTCCCAGGAAATATCTTTCCCCTTCCCTAGTAAAAACTTTCAATTTTATTAATTTTCAAAAATTTATCTTTAAGAATATTGGAATGAGTCATTTCACTCACCACCTCTCAATCCCCTCCGACCCTCCGCGACCCCCCACCCCCACCGAACCCCCTCAGTAATGACACGAAATTAAAATCTCGTAAAAATAAACATTTAAAAAATGAAACCTTTTTTTTAATAATAATAATAATAATAATAATAACAAACTTTTAAATGAATAAAAAATTGATAATTAAAATAAAAGTATAATAAAATTGGGTTAGATTTTTCTTCGTCTCGGTAACTACTGTTACTTCTACTGATACTACTGCTATTACTGTTGATACTGATACTCCTAATTATGCTACAACTGTTATTACTGCTACTACCACTACTGCCACTAATACAACCGGTACAAATAGTAATATTACTATTACTTTTATTACAATTACAACATCTATAATTTCTAACTACTGCCACTACTACTTACTATTAATAATAATAATAATAATAATAATAATAATAATAATAATAATAATAATAATAATAATAATAATAATAATAATAATAATAATAATAATATGATAATAATGAATAATAATAATATAATAATAATAATAAATAATAATAATCAAAATAATAATAATAATAATAATAATAATAATAATAATAATAATAATAATAATAATAATAATAATAATAATAATAATAATAATAATAATAATAATAATAATAATAATAATTGTTTTGTGGCATTGAATCGTGTACTTGGAGGTTCAGCTTCAGACCCTCATTCGGAGTCTAGGAAGAACTTTCCTAGAAAGTTCCATTCCTCAAATGGGGCAATGCCCTTGAAGTTCTTTTTAATAAAAAGAGGTAAGTCACGTCGGCCATTAACGACCAGATTTCCGTCTGTTTCTCAATTCTGGTGGGTATTGGTAGGCCTCCGGACTTTGCCTACCAGAGGAGACATAAAAAAAAGTACAGAATTTGCAGCTGCCGTGGCATAACAGTAGAGTGATAGAGTCACGTGATTATGCATGATGACGTAATCTTCCCTCAGATCTTCACCCCTTTTCCACCTCTCTATTCTCGTCTCCTCCAA
>SEYY01002458.1:22500-27500 GCA_009176605.1 Armadillidium nasatum
ACGAAGCTTTCTCGTTCTTAACTGAAATTCAGGTGTGGAAGTGGTCCGATGGCTACTATCATTATCCTCAATTTTCAGTCAAAGGTGAACATTGAACCTATTGACTCAACGATGCTACTTGTTTTCACTCCCCTGATTTGAAGTCTTAGATTTTTAAACTATCTAAACTTTAAGTAGAACATATTCACTCTCTTTTTTTTTTATTCAGTTTTCTTTTACTAAAACTAATAAACCTTATGGTTAAACTCTGTTTCGCCTCAGGAATCTGCCTTCAGAAACTCGACTTTACTACATTCCCCCCGGAATTTATTCTTCGAAAAACTAAAAAATCTTTTCACCTTAAAAAACGTAACAATTTATCTGGTTCCCTTACCTAATGCTCTTTCTCTGGCATTTTGCTAAAAATGTCAACTTCACCTTTGCGTCTTCCTCTTTCCCTACTCTTTCATTTTTTGACCTTTGCTTCTTCCTCTTTCCCTAATCTTTCATCTTCTGACGTCTGTTCTGCTTTTTTACCTCCTGTTAAAGCTGAACTCTTCGCCCAAACTTTTGTCTCTAATTACTCTCTAGAAGATTCCTAAGATGTTCCTTCCACTCCAATTCCCTCTAACTCATTTATTCCTAAAATATCTTTTCCAAGGATGCTATTTCTGTTTTCTCTGAGCAGAAACTATGAAGATGTACGGTTTTGACGGTTTCTATAATGCTGGCTTCAAAGTTTGTGCTTCGCAGCTTGCCCCTGCCTTGGTAAATTGTTTCATCTATGCTTATCAACTTCAACCTTTCTCTCAGCTAAGGGTGTACTCATTCAACTTTAGCCGAAGAAGGGGAACCCATCTCATTCTGTGCCTATTCTTCTCTCTGTACTCTTCTCTCTGACTTCATTACCGGTCTCTCTAACGCTGATGCTATTTACTGCCACCGTTTATTCTTTAAATTTATCAAAAGTGGTGTTCCTCAAGTTTCTTTTCTACCACTAAAATATTTTCTAGCTTTTCAAAAATAATTTACTATCTGTTATTTCATCTCCTATCTACTCGTATGCCGAGGATTCAACCCTTCATTACTCTTTCCATTTTGAAAGACGATCCTCTCAACAGCGAATATATGGTGCCAGGAGGGTGATCACAGAACAACCGACCTCTGATCTTTCTCGTATCTCTGTTGGAACAAAGAAAATATGTTTGTATTGTATTCAATACCTCAAAAACTCAGTTCTTTTATCAATCTACTGGTCATAATCTTCAGCACAACTATGACATCTTCTTCGAAAAAGCACAACTCAAACCTTCATTTGTTCTTAATATTCTTGGTGTTTCTTTTTCTCGTGATCTTTTTGGAAAGATCACATTACTTCTCTCTCTAAACAAGCTTCTAAGGGTTAGATGTTCTGAGGCGCCTTCGTAATTTCTTCTCCAAACCTCAGTTGCTCAACACAACCTTCCGTACAACTATGACATCATCTTCGAAAACACTCAACTCAAACCTTCCTGTGTCCTTAATATTCTCGGTGTTTCTTTTTTTCATGGTCTTTCTTGGAAAGATCTCTTTCTAAAGAAGTTTCTAAGGGGTTGGGTGTTCTGAGGTACCTTTAGAATTTCTTCACGCCACTCCAGTTCCTTTCTCTTTATAGGGGTGTTGTTCACCCCTGTATGGAATACGACTTACACATCTGGTGGTTTCACCCATACAGCTCTTCTCGAAAAGGTGGAGTCTAGGGCTTTTCAACTTATAAACTCTTTTGCTTTTACTAACTCTCCCCAATCTCTTTCTGCCCGACGAATTGTTGCCTTCACTCTCTTTATACTATCGTTATTACAATGGACACTGCTCTTCTGAACTCTCTCATCGCATACCTCCTCCACTGATAAGAAGACCTCGTGCGACACAATCTCATCATTCTCTGTCCAACTCTCTGACCTAATACATAACCGCTATGCTCAGTCTTACATGTACTCTTCTGTACATGTAATTGATTACTGAACATTTATTTTAATTCTAACATTTTTGTAAAAAAGTTTTTAATATAATTTTTTTTAATTATAACCTAATATTAATTTACGTTGAATTAAAAAAATTAAGTTCAATTTTTACTTTTCATTTAATTTTAAAAATTAAATTTAAATACAATTTGTGCATTGAAATAAATATTGAATATCAAATTTAAAACTCAATATTATATTCAATACAATATTGAAAATTAAAATTGAAATTATTGTCAAAATATTAATATATTAATATTAATATAATAATAAAACTATTAATAATTAATTTAATATCAAATACTGAAAATGAAATTGAAAAATACTGAATTTTAAAAAGAATATAAAATTGTTCTACTTATTGAATATTAAGTTATTAAATTGAATATAATATTTATTTAAATAATTTAATTATTGAATATTAAATTACTTAATTAAATATTATATTCATTTAAAGCTATTTATGATATTGAATATAAAACGGAATATGTTGTTGAATATGTAACTAGATACAATATTGAATATTAATTTGAATAAACTGAATATTATATTTATTGTAAATTAAATTAATATATTAAAAAGAAAGTTTAATATTTTAATATAAAAATTTTAATATAAAAATTTTAATATTGTTGAATATAGTATTTAAGGAGTGAATATAAAATTAAATTAATTATTACATATTAATAAGAATATAATATTCATTTAAAATTGAATATGATATTGACTATTAATTTTAATGTAATATAGAACAAATAGCTTGAAATAACATTGAAAATAAATTTTCATAAACAAAATATTATATTCAATATAAATTAATATTAATATTATATTGTATTAATATAAAATTAAAATATTGAAAAAAATTTAATAAAAAAATTTAAAAATTTAAAAAAATTTAAAAAATTTATTTATTTATAATCTATTTATTCATAAAAATGAATTTAAAAAAAAAAAATTTGAATTTATTATTGCATATATTAAATTGAATATAATATTAATTTATAATTGAATTATTTATATATATATATATATATATATATATATATATATATATATATATATATATATATATATATATATATATATATATATATATATATATATATATATATATATATATATATATATATATATATATATATATATATATATATATATATAGTTTGGATTTTTTTTATATATGAATCAAATTAAAAAATTTTTTTTTTTTTTTTTAAAAAAAAATTTTTTTTTATTTTTTTTTAATTTTTAATTTTTTTTTGATTTTTTTAATTTTTTAATTTTTTTATTTTTTTTATTATTTTTTTTGGTTAAAAGTCTTTATTAGTAAACTTATTCGTCTAAGTAATAATTAATAAGTAAATATAATTTGTTAATATAATAAGTAAATATAATTAGTTAATTAACCTAATTCAGTATTTTATTTAAATTATAATTTTTTAATTTTATATAATTAGTTAAATAATCTAAAGTATTTTATTTAAATTAAAATTTTTTAATTTTAAATTATATATTTTTAATTTTATATAATTAGTTAATTAGCCTACTTAAGTATTTTATTTAAATTAAAATTTTTTAATTTTAAAGTATAATTTTTTAATTTTATAATTAGTTAATTAACATAATTATTTTATTTAAATTATAATTTCTTAATTTTAAATTATAATTTTTTAATTTTATATAATTAGTTAATTAACCTAATTATTTTATTTAAATTATAATTTCTTAACTTTAAATTATAATTTTTTTTAATTATATAATTAGTTAATTAAACCTAATTATTTTTAAAATTTATAATTTCTTAATTTTAAATTATAATTTTTTAATTTTATATAATTGGTTAATTAACCTAATTAAGAAGATTATTTAAATTATAATTTTTAAAAAAAAAGTAAATTTTTTTTTATATAAAAATGCGAAAATGAGACTGATACCAATTCACTCTATTTAAATTTTAAATTTTAAACAATATTATATTATTATTTTTTGAGAATATTTTATGCTTCTGGGCTGTTATTTAATTTTTATTATTATATTATTAAAATAAATATTAAAATAATAGAAAAAATATTTATCTACAATAAACTTTCTTGAAGTTTTTATTTATAAGTAATAGAGAGCTTATTTTTATTTTTTATTTTTTTTAATTAAATAAAATTTGTGATTAATAGAGGTTATTGTATCACAATCTTACTCGTTTAACATGCAAAAAATAATTAAATAACTAAATTAAAATGTTTTTATTGAAATTTTAAAATTAATAAATTTTATACAGCTCCCCCTCCCCCTTTTACAGTAAATATCTAAAGCCAGAATTCCAAAATAAAAAAAGTTACAGGTATCAATAATATAGCAAAAAATATCATTGGACGATAATTGATTGTTTCCCCCAGCCAAATAAAATGTCTTAAATTTATATTAATTTTATTTTATTTAATTTTTTTTAATCTCTGCTATCATATTATTATATAAAACAGCAATAATTACTTATAACAGTTACGTTATTTTTTTTTAAAAAAAAAAAAAAAAAAGAAAAAAAAAATCAAAAAATCAAAAATCAATAAAATTGAAAAAATTATTTTAAAAAAAAAGTAAAAATCAACTGATTTATATAATTTGAATTTTATTATGCGAACTATATATATATATATATATATATATATATATATATATATATATATATATATATATATATATATATATATATATATATATATATATATATATATATATATATATATATATATATATGTGTGTGTGTGTCGGAATATAAATCTGAAATAATACTGAATATAAATTTAAAAATAATTCAGAAAATAAATTTTTTGATTTTTAATTTTTTCAATATGATAAATTTAAATTTTTTACTTTTTAATATTAACATTTTGATATTTGAATTTACTGTTGAATTTAAAATTAAATATAATAATAAAAATTATTTTATTAATATTAAAAGTTATTATGGAACTTAACGAATATTTAAAAGTAAATTGAATATATTTTTAACTATAAATT
>SEYY01002458.1:35000-37500 GCA_009176605.1 Armadillidium nasatum
GGACGAAGGCTGAAGATAAAATTGAAAAATGGCAACATGGTTTTAGACCATGAAGAAACACGTCAGACTTGAAATTCTATATGAAGATGCTGGCAGAGAAAATACAGAATGGAATAAGAAAGCATATGTAACATTTACAGGTTTACAGAAAGCATTCGAAAGGATAAGATAAGAGAAAGACTGGACATTATTAGAGAATCCAGAGTATAACTTAACGAAGAAATAAATAACAGCTATTAAAGGCATATATGAAAACCCTATAAATATGGGCAAACGAGCTAGGAGAAGGAAGCAAGTGATAGTTTGGAATGAAAATCGGAGTGAGACAGGGTAATATACTGTCATCATTGCTCTTCCGCACAGTACTTGGAAGCTATCTTAAAAGGGTATTCATAAGGGAGGAATAGAGAACACACGTTAGCATAAGTGGATGATGCGGCAGTTATAACATCAGGAGTTGAGGATCTGCAGGAAGCTGTGAAGGGGTGAAATGATGTGCTAAACTCAATGGGCATGAGGATAAAAGAGACAAAACTGAAGTAACGGTAATAGCAAGTGAGAGAGAAGAAATAGATGTGAACATAGAAGAAATTAGACTTAAGTAAGCAGGCGAATAAGTTTAAATACTTGGGCGTGGTGTTCGAACCAAAAAAGGAAGATTGGAGGACCAGTTGAGAGAGAGAGAGAGAATAGGAAGATTCTCAAAGAATGTGGGAATGTTATATCTACTACTAAAGGGGCCCAATCTACTCTCTCTCTCTCTCTAATTGCCTCCCAGCAGTCTTTCACAGCTTCCTGATCTTCTGTCCTTCTTTCATATTCTTGAGTAATTCTTTCGTTAAACTCTTCTGTAACTCCCTCCTCCTAGACTTTTCCGAACAGTATCTCACCCTTACTTTTCTTCTTAACTTCTTCCTTATCTTTCGCCACAATTTACCCTGTATCATTCAATGGTCCGAATCTAGGGAGATCGTAGAGGCACTTTTCACGTCTTCGTAGATTCTCTTTTCGTTGGTCAGCGTCATGTTAATCATTGACTTCTCCGTGAACCTCTCTTCTTCTGTATTCCACTTATACTTCGTCCATTTCTTACTCTCTTCGTGTTTGAAGAAAGTGTTCATTATTGCCATTCTATTTTTTAACAGAAATTCTATTAGATGTTCACCTTCAATGCTTCTCTCTCCCACTCCATGCATTCCAGCACCATATGCTCCCCTTCTTTGCGTAATCCTACATGAATGTTCATGTATTGACCATAAATTATATTAGTCTCTCCTCTTACTGTAGGATTTCATTCCTATAATCTATCTTTTCTTACATTCGTCATTATGAATTATGCTCATCATTTCTCCCTCCATTTTTAACGTTATCGCTATTAATCTTTCATTTTCTAACATTTTATCCATTACGTTTCAAAACAGCTCTGGTTTCATGAAGATCGCCACTCCATTCCTTCTCTCCTTATCTCTTCCCTTACACTTGAAGTTCATCACATAAAATATAACAGTGTAATTTCTTAACTACTCCTCCTCCTCCTTTGTTATAATATATATATATATATATATATATATATATATATATATATATATATATATATATATATATATTATATATATATATATATATATATATATATATATATATATATATATATATATATATATATATATATATATATATATATATATATATATATATATATATATATATATATATAATATATATTAATTCATAGTGTGCGTGCAGGAACGAATAAAACTATAAGTAACATAAAAAAAATACGAGTTAATTTGAAAAAATGAGCTTCACTTGTATTTTTTAAGGCTATAAAATAATAATAATAATAATTATAACAATAAAAAGTTAATAATAATAAATACCGTTAATTCCGAAATATTGAATTGAGAATTTAAAATTTTTTAAAGATAAAAATAACAGCAATAGATTATAATCAAAAATATCTGTTATTATTATTATTATTAATATTATTATTATTATAATTATTACTGTTATTATTATTTTTATTACTGTTATTATTATTATTGTTATTATTATTTTTATTTCTGTTGTTATTATTATTATTGTTATTATTATTATTATTATTATTATTATTATTATTATTATTATTATTATTATTATTACTGTTTTTGTTATTATTATTATTTTTATTATTTTTATCACTGTTTTTTTTACTATTATGATCATAATTATATTTATTATAAGTTAAATATATAACCATTAGTGATATAACCGAATAAAAATAAAAATTTGAATTTATATTTTTTTTTAAATAAAATTTGTGAAGTTCAAATTTTGTAAAATGTATTCACACACTCAAAAAAATAAAAAAATAAAAAAATAAAAATCTATGAAAAAAAGGAAAAACAAATATTGACAAACAAATTATACAATAACCCAACCTAACATAACCTAACCTAAACTTACCTAACCTAACCTAACGTAACATAACCTAACATAGCATAACTTAAAGTAACCTGAT
>SEYY01002458.1:42500-45000 GCA_009176605.1 Armadillidium nasatum
GGCTACGAAAAGTGGTGAATGGTTATGGTAGGAAAGTGGTGAATAGTTATGGTGCAAAAGTTGTGATGGAAAAGTGGTGAATAGATGTGGTGGGAAGGTGGTGAATAGTTGTGGTGGAAAAGTGGTGAATAGTTGTGGTGGAAAAGTAGTGAATAGTTATGGTGAAAAAGTGGTGAATAGTTGCGGTGGATAAGTGGTGAATAGATGTGACGGTTGAGTGGTGAATAGTTGTGGTTGAAAAATGGTGAACAGTTGTGGCTGAAAAGTGGTCGATAGCTGTGGTGGAAGAGTTGTGAATTGTTATGGTAGAAATGTGGTGAATAGTTGAGGTGGAAATATGGTAAATAGCTGTGTGGAAAGTAGTGAATAGTTATTGGTTGAAAAGTGGTAAATAGTTTTGGTTGAAAAGTGGTGAATAGTTATGGTGAAAAAGTGGTGAATAGTTGTGGTACAAAAGTGGTGAATAGTTGTGGTGGAAAAGTTGTGAATAATTATGGTGGAAAAGTAGTGAATAGTTGTATTGGATAAGTAGTTAACAGTTGTAGTGGAAATATGGTGAATAGTTATAGTGGAAAAGTGGTGAATAATTATGGTGAAAAAAGTGGTGAAAAGTAGTGGTGGATAAGTAGTGAATAGTTATGGTACAAAAGTGGTGAATAGTTATGGTACAAAAGTGGTGAATAGTTATGGTGGAAAAGTGGTGAATAGTTGTGAGGAAAAGTGGTGAATAGTTATGGTGGAAAAGTGGTGAATAGCTATGGTGCAAAAGTATTGAATAGTTGTGGTGGAAAAGTGGTAAATAGTTGTGGTGTCACTGGATAATTTTATATATTTATCAAATTAAAAATAATCTTATTTTTTTTATAATCATTACTATTTTTGATTTGTTTTTGTTGTTGTTGTTGTTGTTGTTGTTGTTGTTTTTTGTTGTTTTTATTCATTGTTGTTGTTTTTTGTTGTTTATTATTACTGTTGTCAATATTTATTGTTTTTTGTTGTTGGCGGTGTTGTTATTGTTGCTATTATTGTTGTTATTTGTCTGTTGTTGCTATCATTGTTGTTGTTGTAGTTGCTGGTGGTGGTGGAATGTTGTTTTTATTGTTGCTGGTATTGTTATTGTTGTTACTGTTGAAACAGTTGCAGTAATTGTTGATGCTATTGTAGCTGCAGTTATTATTGTTGTTGTTATTGCTAGTATAATTTGTTGCTGCTGTTATTGTTGATGTTGTTATTGTTATTGCTGTTGTTGCAATTGTTGTTTTTTGAAGTTGTTGACACAAGAGGGAATCAATTACATTTGTAATAATAATAAAAAATACTTATAATAATAATAATAATAATAATAATAATAATAATAATAATAATAATAATAATAATAATAATAATAATAATAATAATAATAAGTAATGAAGTGAAAAATCTTATTTCGAGAAAGTTAATTAATTAAAACCTTAACAAGAAAAGGGGGAGGGGCCAAATTTCGAAATGGGGATTCTAACCCCAATTCTCTATGGAATATGATAGGAGGGATTTCTGCCATAGCCTCCAACCCCGATTCTCTATGGCATAGGATGGGAGGGGTTTCTGCCATAACCTCCAATCCAGATTCTCTATGGAATATGATGGGAGGGATTTCTGCCATAACCTCCAACCCAGATTCTCTATGGAATATGATGGGAGGGATTTCTGTCATAACCTCCAACCCAGATTCTCTATGGCATCTGATGGGAGAGATTTGTCATAACCTCCAACCCAGATTCCCTATGGCATATGATGGGAGGGATTTCTGCCATGACCTCCAACCTAGATTCTTTATGGCATATGATGGGAGAGATTTTTGCCATAACCTCCAACCCCGACTCTACCCCATAATAAAAACCATTGAATGACTCAAAGATACACATTTATTGAATGTGAGGGAAAGAAAGAGTGGTAGTGGGGTTTCGAGTTTGTGTATATGTGTGGGGTGAGTGATTAGTTGAGGGTGGGTGTATGTGATTGTGGAGTGTACATGTGAAAGTGGATAAAGGTGGCAGTGGGGTTCGAGTGTGTGTGGGGGGATAAGTGGATGTGGATGGGTGTGTGTGATTGTGAGTGTGCATGTGGGAGAGGGTAAGAGTGGCAGTGAGGTTTCGAGTGTGTGTGTGGGTGTTGGGTGTTGAGTGTGTGTGTGTGTGATTGTGAGTGTGAATGTGGGAGGGGTAAGAGTGGCAGTGAGGTTTCGAGTGTGTGTGTGTGTAGGGTGGGTGTGTGAATGTGGGAGAGGTTAAGAGTGGCAGTGGAGTTTCGAGTGTGCGTATGTGTGTGGGGTGTGCAGTTGGGGGTGGGAGTGTGTGATGGTGTGTGTGCATGTGGGAGTGGATAAGAATGGCAGTGGGGTTTTGGGTGGCGGGGGTTCCAAGGAAGATTGAATTAATAAACTGATTAAAAGCATTTTAAATATATTAAAACTATTATTATTATTATTATTATTATTATTATTATTATTATTATTATTATT
>SEYY01002458.1:47500-57500 GCA_009176605.1 Armadillidium nasatum
TTAATCGTAATTATTTAATTACATTTTATGATTTAAAATTTTTTATTATATTTAAAAATAATTTTTCGCTACAATAGTATGTAATCTACATTTGTGCTCACTCTATATCAGCATTTCTCAACCTTTTAAACCTCGCGATACCCAACCTCACAACTCCCTTATTACCTCTTTTGCCTGGCAGGTGTCAAATTCAAAAGTACAGATTGAGATATTCATCGGGCTGATTAATAAACGTTGCGTCTGGCAGGTGTCAACCTCAAAAGTACAAATTGGGATATTTTTCAACCGGCTGATTAATAATCGTAAAGTTTGGCAAATGTCAAACTCAAAAGTACAAATTTTGATATTTTTCTTCCGGCTGATTAATAATCGTAACGTTTGGCAAATGTCAAATTCAAAAGTACAAATTGGGATATTTTTCAACCGGCTGATTAACAAACATTACTTCTGGCACTTTTTTAATATTCTTTCGAAAAAATAAAATAAGAATTTGTTGATTTTAAACCTTTGTTTACATTTTAAAAATGTAAACAAAAATAATGAAAGGATATAAAAAATCATTCTCGTAATTAATTGTTTTATATTTTTGTGACTTCCCCCCTTCGCCCTCCACACTTCCCCCCAACCCCTTTATATGTGATCACAATCCCCCTTGGAGATCGCAACCATAGGTTGAGAAAAGCTGCTCTATACCCTGCAAAAGTTGTCCTAACGAATCGTTGGGACAAGTGGCAAAAAATGTCCCAATAAAATTTTCAATAACGAAAAGACATGTTAAGCATAAGAAAGTCGCTTCACCAATTTATTTTCTATTAAGAAAATAATTGAAAAAAATTTGTTGCTACATTTTTGCCACTTGTCCCAACGATTCGTTAGGACAATTTTTGCAGTGATACAATGAATGGCACACTGATATTTGTTTTCGGGGTGAAGTCACCGTATCCTCCGACCCGTGAATAGTGGGAATAATTAAAAATTATTAATATATTAATATATAATAGCTATGAAATATATAACGACCATTTTATAAATTATATAATAAAAATAATTGAATTATTAATAAATAATACAAATATTTAAATAATTAATTAATTAATAATTAATAAAAAGTGATAAATAATATTAAATAATATAATTTGAATAAATTATTTATATTTAATTTTAATTATTTATAAATAATTTTTATATAATTATTTATAATTTCATATGTAAATATAATTATATTTAAATGTATTTAGTAATTATATTATTTAAATAAATATATGAGAAAATATATAAATAATTATTTAACTAATAAATATTATTTAAATTAAAATAATTTTTTTAAAAATAATTATAAAAAATATGTTTTATAATTTCATTAATTAAAATTTTTATAAATAATTTTTTTTATTATTAAATAAACTTCCTCACATTTTTCACAGTTATTTTAATGTCATATCTGGTGGAAAAAAAATGATGGAGGCCCTCAAGAAACCCACCAGAGTAAGGAACGATCAAATAAGTAATCAAAATCAAGCTCTGACATGACGTCAAGAAGAGTGCTGCTGATTTTGCTGATAGAGCACATGTATGAATGAGCATAACAGTTAAGGATGGAAATTTCATCAATGGAAGAGGTATGGGACTAAAGAGTATAAAGAAAAAATTCTGAACGGAATTATAGAGAGTCAGCGAGAACAGAAGAATTGTGGAGATGAAAAGCTATAGACTCCACCCATGCATGAAGAATTTTTATTTGGAGAATCATCGCAAATGTGTGATGGGGACTCCATACATAAAGGAACAACGCTTTAATATGGAGTAAGCGTCTGGGATGGCATGAAGTTATGGAAACACTTCAGAATAAACGAACGTTTAGAATCTTGTTCAGAGATTAATACATTAAAAAGAGGCGTGACTAGAGCTTAATGCGTTAAAAAGAGGCGTGGCTTAGGGATTTAAATGGCATTTCAAAAGGATTAAGAAGATTATAAGGATTAAAAGAAACTTACTAAAGAGTAAGAAAAGTACAGTGGAAAAAAAAAGCTAGAAAAATGTTAGAAAAAAGCTATAAAAGAGAATGCAAAAGGGGAGCTGCACCCCTTCAAAAATGTGCTCAGTAAAGATAGTGAGGCCCTGAAGAGGTACAAGAAAATGAGGTCCTCTAAGCATGTAGGACTGTCGAAGGTTTTACTTGTGTTTTTGAGAGAACGTATTTATGTGACAGATTATGGCGAGTACACTGTAAAAATTGTCCTAACGAATCGTTGGGACAAGTGGTAAAAATGTCACAGTAAAATTTTCAATAGAGAAAAGACATGTTGAGCATTAAAGTCTTTCACCTATTCATTTTTCAATAAGAAAATAACTTAAAAAATTAGTTGTGAAATTTTTGCCACTTGTCCCAACGATTCGTTAGGACATTATGACTATTATGACGAGATAGATGAAGAAATAATGTGACCCTTAGAAGGTCAGGAGGGAAGAATAAACAAAGTATATTTAAAAAAAGGAAAATACTTGTGTTGTATTTTCAGAGATATAGTTGTAAGGACGGTTTTGTTGAAAAGTGAGTTTTTGAGGCACTGAAAACAACCATATATTCTGGTGACCTCTAATATATATATATATATATATATATATATATATATATATATATATATATATATATATATATATATATATATATATATATATATATATATATATATTATATATATATATATATATATATATATAATCATTTACATTATTTCAGGACTGTAGAGGAATTTAATAAAAATTTGCCTAAAGAATCTGTTATTTTATTAGCTTATTATGAAAATATAAATTTTATTCACCGAGAATTAATATTTACGGTTAGGTTAGGTTAGGAGTGATTAAGTTAGGTTAGGTTAGATTAGGTTAAGTTTAATATATGTTTACAGTACTTGTTGATTTCATCTTCCTGTGATTTATACGCTTTTACTTAGCACATTTTGTTTATAAATAAACTTTCTAAGTACTAGAGAGCTGAGAACGAAGGTTTCAGTAAATAATCGATATATCGAATAATATCGATTTCTCAATGTTTGACTTAAATTTTTTAAAAAGTATTAATTACTAAATTAGATGCATGGCAGGGGAACCTTTTTTTTATGGGGTGCCACTGACCCTTACCCTTAATCCTTGAGTAGTGGTAAAACATATTTGTTATTCAATTTATTGCAATAGTATTTAAGTTTATGACAAATAAACAGTTACAATATAGCAGATAAATTTATCTTGAAAATGGTATGAAACAGACAGTAAAAAAAGGGAACAATTCTCAAGCAGATGAAATCAACAAAGATATACTTTTATTTATACTGTAATATATATATATATATATATATATATATATATATATATATATATATATATATATATATATATATATATATATATATATATATATATATATATATATATATATATATATATATATATATATATATATATATATATATATATATATATGTGTGTGTGTGTGTGTGTGTGTGTGTGTGTGTGTGAAGCAGCAAGAGGCATTTTTCGGCCTCTATTTAAAATGATCACTACAAGCCATTAACCTTTCATGGAATATATTTAGGGGGGGAGGAGGGAGAGATGAACAGCCAATGACTTGGGGGTAATCTTTAAGAATAGGGGGAAGGTTTCTAATTTAAGGAGTGGGGCTTTGGTCTTAGATTTTTAAAGGGGGGGGGGAAGTTGAAGATTTCCTGCGACAGACGTCCATTGAACAACTAATTAAATCTAGTTTTTTAATGGTGTTCCTCAAGGTACCGTTTCCTATATATTATATACTACTATATAGACGTATGCTCTATAAATGCACTATATCATATATATATATATATATATATACAGTACTATATATATATATATAGATAATATTAATATGACATACTTATATATATATATATATATATATATCATATATATATATATATATATATATATATAAATTTCATTACAACTCAATATGATGACAACTTCTGGTCTTTCCTTATAATTGAGTAAGGAAAACAGTTGTTTTCTTTGCCTCAAAAACTCATGATGCTGACCACCTTTGATCTTTTATTTTTTCTAAATTGAGTAGAGAAAAAGTTGTTTTCATAGCCTCAAAAACTCAATATGCTGACAACATCTGGTCTTTCCTTATAATTGAGTAAAGAAAACAATTGTTTTCATAGCCTCAAAAACTCATGATGCTGACTACCTTTGGTCTTTTATTGTTTCTAAAGTGAGTAGAGAAAACAGTCGTTTTCATTGCCTCAAAGACTCACTTTATTCATCGATTTATTCCACGAAAACCGTCCTAATAAAATGTCTTTGAATACACACAAGTCAAACCATTTATTGTCGGTAATATTCGTTGATATTTCTTTTTCATCTTATATTTCTTAAAAGAAATATCAGAATAAAACGAAATATTTTCGTGGAATAAATCGATGAATAAAGTGAGTCATTGAGACAACGAAAACAACTGTTTTCTCTACCCAAATTAGAAATAATTAAATATCAAAGGTCGTCAGCATTATGAGTTTTTGAGGCTATGAAAACAACTGTTTTCTTTACTGAATTATATGAAAAGACCAGAAGTTGTTCTGCATATTGAGTTTTTGAGGCTATGAAAACAACTGTTTTCCTTACTCAATTATAAGGAAAGATTAGTAGTTGTCTGCATATAATTATTGTTATCTTCTCAAATTAGAGAAGAAAAAGAAAAGAAAAGAAATGGTCAATTAAATCGTTAAATAGAAATACTTTTGTTAATCTCATCATAAAACTTACTATGTGTGTTCTCAACCCTTTTGGGGATCTTTGCTTACAGCTCTATGTTGAACACAATTTTTCATTTCACAAAAAGGTTCACATCTCACGGGCATTCCCCTATTCGAAGAGTGGAACTTTTCTGAGTAGTATATACCTAGGAACCCCAAATGGGATCGAACCGCCGCCCTCAAGCACGTGAGTCAATCACTCTACCCTGTTTGGGCCACTGTAGATGGCGATAATATATATATATATATATATATATATATATATATATATATATATATATATATATATATATATATATATATATATATATATATATATATATATATATATATATATATATATATATATATATATATATATATATTATATATATTCCACCTTTTATAAATATCTCCATTCTCTCTCTCTCTCTCTCTCTCTCTCTCTCTCTCTCTCTCTCTCTCTCTCTCTCTCTCTCTCTCTCTCTCTCTCTCTCTCTCTCTCTCTCTCTCTCTCTCTCTCAAACTGATGCATCACAATTCAACACTATCTCTATTTAGAAATAGTATAAGGATAGTACACAGGATGAGTGTGTGTGTTATGTGGGAGAGAAAGAGAGAGGGATAGGGTGGAGAGAGAGAGAGAGAGATAGAGAGAGAGAGAGAGAGAGAGAGAGAGAGAGAGAGAGAGAGAGAGAGGGAGAGAAGGTTATATAGAATTCAGACAATTATTGCTCTTCTGACCTTTCTTGTCCCATACCCCCCTCCATTGAGGAAAAATCCACGTGACTCGTCTATCCACACAATCTCACACTCTATGTTCTGTGTCCGAATCACTAACCACTGACTTAGCCACTATGCACATTCTCGCATTTTTCCTGCTGCTCCATGTACGAGAGCATGTCGACCATTAACTTTGCATTAATATTCATATTCTCCATATCTGGTGAATTTCATATGGGTCTGAGGCGTTTTTCACCAATTGTGACGATATATATATATATATATATATATATATATATATATATATATATATATATATATATATATATATATATATATATATATATATATATATATATATATATATATATATATATATATATATATATATATATATATATATATATATATATATATATATATATATATATATATATATATATATATATATATATATATATATATATATATATATATATATATATATATATATATATATATATATATATAGGGTAGAAGCACAGTTATATTATTTAATTAGAGCAATCCTTTGAAATGTTGTTATTATTATAATTATTATTATTATTATTATTATTATTATTATTATTATTATTATTAGTTATTATTATTATTATTATTATTATTATTATTATTATTATTATTATTTTTATTATTTCATTATTTATTATCATTATTATAGTAACAATAATAATAATAATTATTATTATTATTATTATAATTATTACATTATTTAATATTTTTGTTATAAGAATAAAAGTAATAAGCATTATTATTATTATTTTTATTGTTATTATTGTTATAATAATAATAATTATTATTAGTATTAATATAATTTTTATTATAATTTTTTATTATAATAATAATAAGTATTATTATTTATAATATTATTACATTATTTAGAATTAGAATTTAGTTATAATAATAATTATTATCATTATTATTATTATTTTTATTATAAATGTTATTATTATAATAATAAAAATAATAAGTGTTATTATTATTATTAGTAGTAGTAGTAGTAGTAGTAGTATTTTTTCATTATTATAATATTGATAAATGGTTTATGTGTATTTCTGTTTCCTTATTTACCTATCTTATCCGTTAGTTTGTCTAGCTTCTCTCTCTTCTCTCTCTCTCTCTCTCTCTCTCTCTCTCTCTCTCTCTCTCTCTCTCTCTCTCTCTCTCTCTGTCTCTGTCCTCTTTCTCTCTTTCACTAATCTTCCTCTCTCTCTGTCTCTGTCTATCTGTCTTTCTCCTTCTCTTTCTTTCGTCATTATCTTCCTATCTCTCTCTCTTCCTTTCTGTCTGTCTCTCTGTCACTCTCTCCATCTCTTTTATTCATATTTCACTCCTCTCTCTCTCTCTCTCTGTCAATTCACATCGTATCTCTCTTCCTGTTTCTTTATCACTGACATTTATCTCGCCCTTCTGTCTATTCCTTCAATCTTTTTATCTTCCCGCTTCTCTCTCTCTCTCTCTCTCTCTCTCTGTATGTCTGGTTTTCTTTGTCTTTCTGGTCGCTTGTTTCACCTTCTGTCTATATAGACGGGTGTGTGTTTGTATGCAAATTTTACACATATGCTTTAAAGTCAATTTTCTATCCTTACTCATAGACATACTGTGAAACTTTAGTTTACACAAGAATCCACACAAACATACATACATATAAACAGACATACGTGCATACATACATATATATACGCACATACACACATACAGACGTTGAACTCGTAAACAGTTATCCTGCAAATTCTTGAATATGAAATTATACCTTTAATAAAACAGGGATTATTCTGGTTTCGATTTTTGGAAGTGGTTAGTTCCATTGTCCCTCCAGACATTTCAACCAATATTTCAACAACAACAATAATAATAATAATAATAATAATAATAATAATAATAATAATAATAATAATAATAATAATAATAATATAATAATAATAATAATAATTGATAATAATAATATAATATAATAATAATAAATAATATAAAAATAATAATAAAATAATAATAATTAATAATAATAATAATAATAATAATAATAATAATAATAATAATAATAATATTGATAATAACAATACTGATAAAATAATAATAATAATAATAATAATAATGATAATAATAATAATAATAATAATAATAATAATAATAATAATAATAATAATAATAATAATAATAATAATAATAATAATAATAATAATAATAATAATAATAATAATAATAATAATAATAATAATAATAATAATAATAATAAAAATAATAATAATAATTAAGCTTGGAGTTAGACCACTGGTCATTATTCTGTGATCATTTAACCCTACGACTCAATATTATAAAGTATTATTTTGTTGAAGTATCTTGTCGAATAATTGGATTATTGGTGCTAATAATATATTAATAATAATAATAATAATAATAATAATAATAATAATAATAATAATAATAATAATAATAATAATATTGAAAATATAAGTAATAGTAAAATAATAATAATAATAATAATAATAATAATAATAATAATAATAATAATAATAATAATAATAATAATAATTTCTATTGTGTTATAAGAAGTGGAATAATTAGTATTATTACTATTACATAATAGTATTAGTCAATTGGTGTGTTGCCAGTGCTTGTGGGTATAACTAATTTTGGTGTCAATACTATTCTGTACTGATGGATAATATTAGAATTGGCTTCAAGTGTTTAATGGTGTTTTGGTGGGTTTTGTTGAAACTAAGCATGAATTTTGTTATTTTTAAAATTGACTCTTTTGATGAATGATGTTTGTTGGTAGTGAAAATTATTTTTTGGTGGTATTATTGTTTTTGCAACACTGTTTTTGATGGATTGTGATGGTAGTTTATGTGATTTTTGTTGTAATTACTAACAAATGTGTTTTGTTGATTTTTTTTTATTGATTTTTTTTTATGTTTTTTATTTTTTTATTTTTTTAACATTAATCGCTAAATTTGGTGTTATCAGTACTTTAGATAATGCTTCTTTGAGATGTGTTGGGACTATATATAATTTTTGGAGTAATTATTATTGTCCTAACGAATCGTTGGGACAAGTGGTAAAAATGTCACAATAAAATTTTCAAAAGAGAAAAGGCATGTTTAAACATAAGAAAGTCGCTTCACCTATTTATTTTCTTATAAGAAAAAATTTGTGACATTTTTCCACTTGTCCCAACGATTCGTTAGGACAATTATTGCAGTGTAGGTTGTATTGGAATTAAACATTATCAATGAAGCCAGTGGGCCATTATTGCACCAGATAGTGTTTTAGTAGGTTGCTCACTCTTAACATGATTTAACTATATTAACTTAACTATAATGAACTATAATTAACTATATTAATTTAACAATATTTCATAATGGTTCATGTACTCTTCAGGGATTTACCTTGATATTTTTTGTGCCATTTCTGCATTTGACAGTGTTTTGGCGAGTGGTGTTGATGATGAACTTTAGATACGACGTCAGTATTACATTTGACAGTGTTTTGGCGAGTGGTGTTGATGCTGAACTTTAGATACGACGTCAGTATTACATTTGACAGTGTTTTGGCGAGTGGTGCTGATGCTGAACTTTAGATACGACGTCAGTATTACATTTGACAGTGTTTTGGCGAGTGGTGTTGATGCTGAACTTTAGATACGACGTCAGTATTACATTTGACAGTGTTTTGGCGAGTGGTGTTGATGCTGAACTTTAGATTCGACGTCAGTATTACATTTGACAGTGTTTTGGCGAGTGGTGTTGATGCTGAACTTTAGATACGACGTCAGTATTACATTTGACAGTGTTTTGGCGAGTGGTGTTGATGCTGAACTTTAGATACGACGTCAGTATTACATTTGACAGTGTTTTGGCGAGTGGTGTTGATGCTGAACTTTAGATACGACGTCAGTATTACATTTGACAGTGTTTTGGCGAGTGGTGTTGATGCTGAACTTTAGATACGACGTCAGTATTACATTTGATAGTGTTTTAAGGTATTGTGTTGACAGTTAATTCGATATTTTGGTATAACTGCTTCATTTGACAGTGTATTGATCAGTTGTATTGATACGAAACGTTAATTTTTTTGTAAACACTACATGTGATTGTGTTTTGAGTTTTGGTAAGTTGTGAATGTACCAAGCATGATTTCTGGTGTAATTTTTTTTTTTGTTGTTGTTGTACTTATAATTTCTGATGCCAATATCACTATGCAACTGATAGTGTTTTGGTGTTTCGTACTGGTACATAACATACACGAATACTTATATTAATTATCAGAAATGAAAGTGTTTTGCTGATGTGTTTTGGTACATAACAAAATTGATGGTGTAATTATTGTTTTACGTTTTTGTGTATACATTCCGAAATTATTAGTGTCATGTTTTTTGTGTGTGTGTTTTGCAATAATTGGTGTAAGTAAATAGCAGGATTATTTCTGTATATAATAACATTCGAGCTGTTATAAAAGCGACAGAGAGGCAG